>OVBW01000696.1:0-19603 GCA_900406355.1 Erysimum pusillum | reverse complement strand
TATATATATATATATACATAAATATATTATATATGACTACTATTAAGAAAAAAAAAAAATTATGAACATACGGTTGCAACTGCCTCCTTAAGATCAAAGCTCCCCAGGCTAGCCTTTGATCTAAGGTTCTCGCAGGTCACTCGGTCCATGTCTCTTATCATATTCCGCTTCAAACCCTCAGAGCCAAGAAAATTTAGCATGATTTGTTTGACATGCTTGTGCACACTCCCATGTTCACTTAACAGGTTCTTCCCTCCAAAGACCCTGGCAAAACTATCTGGAACGCTATGCACAAAAGACTTGTTCTCTTGCCGAAAAATCTCGAAGATCGCATCAGGGTCCGTCACTACCACAGTGTTGGTTCCAAAAATGTTGGTCCGAAACATTGGCCCGTACCTAAAACGTTCACACAATTACAAACATATATATTTCTATATGCAAATAAACAAGGCTTCTTCTCGTTGAAGAATTAGTTTGAAAATCTAACCTTAACATCCTCTTTTTGACAAAGGGTGAGATCTCATAGAGTCCGTAAGGTTTAAAGAAGTCGATTGTCTCTCCGATGATCGGAAACCCCATTGATCCCGGAGGTAACTTGCCATTGCATTTGGGGTTTGACCATCGGTACCACCATTTGCTTATCACTACAACAACTAAAGCTGTGACAACTATTGAAACGTTCCAAATGAAGCTCATTTTGATGTGCCTCTTAAGTGTGAAGAGTCAATAGTTCTTATATAGAGGAGAAGAAAAATAAATGATTAAAAAATAAAAACAACTACAACAGTTATAAAATATCCGTTTGGGTTATAAGTAAGCGATCTGAGATTAAAACCAGTTGTAGTCCTTTAAATCTTGATCGTAGTTTTGGCGGTGAGATTTATTTTAACGGCGTGACGATCTTCAATATATACAAACAGAAACTCAATCATATACATTTTTTTAGGGATTTAAAATGTTTATTATTATCATTTTTAGGTTTTTATTTATTTATTTTGTTATCTGTGTCTTTATCATGATTTGTCATCATTTTTGTTAAATGAAAATAATGGTCTCAGTTCGTTGATAAATTTGGATTTAACATATTTTTCTTTAGTTCGTGATTCGTGTATATCATGGTTATTGTTTTTTTGGTTGATATTTCGTATAGCTAACCACTTTTTTTAGCGAAAGAGATAACAGGTCACTGTACGTATTTGCTGGCAAAGAGATTTGTTTTGTTTTCTAATACATGGCCTATGATATGAATTGTACTGGAAGGACGAAATTATACAGATTAAATTTTAAAATGATGTAAACAATCAATAACTACCCGTTTCCTATGCATATATATGCATGAACTTTTGTTTTCAACACACTGAAATTTGATTACAAAATAAATTGATTTATTAGAGGCATATGAAATTAACAATATAGGTTTTTACCAAAAAATTAACAATATAGGCCACTGGTTCAGTCGTTTCTTTTCGGGATGCACTGTTATCAATAATTGTTTCAAAAGTCAACACTGATTTAAAATATTTTTTTCTAAAATTTTCTCAAATAAATCAGGTTGATAAAATAACATGCAGCGTCAGTGCGTCACCTATAATCCTATATACCCCACTATTATCTGTCATGGAGGTTTATTTTTCTTTTTCTTCTTTTATATTATAGAGGTTTAAATTTCACTTTATCGATTGATAATATGTCTTTTTTATATTAGCAAGGATATTGGAAAATTTTATGGTAACGATTATTAAATTATTATGCATGTATCATTAAATAGGCAAATTCAAGTCCAAGATACCATATCTTTTTTCAGATATGCTGCAACTCTTCTAAATTTTAATATTGTGAACCAAGTGCCTTTGGCCTAGTGGTAAAGGGGCTCCAGTCCAGCAGGAGCTTCCGCCTTGGGTTCGAATCCCCTTGACCACCCGGAGACGCCTTAAGTGGTAAGAAAACGTGGATTTCTTGTGGGCTTCGTGGGATTAGTCTTTAGGCCTAGAAAGCTTTTGGGATCCCCACGGTTATCAAAAAAAAAAAAAAAATTTTAATAGTGTGAATACTTTTTAGTTGGTAACATATAGTTATACGAGACATATAATTAGTATAATTTACTTTAAATTGTTTTAAATAATAACGAATAAATTAGTTAAATTATTTCTACATAAAATATATTTATTTCGGTATTCATGTGGCTTTGGTAAAAATCCAAAAATATTTAATTTTAACTATTTTTGATTAAAATATTAAAATTATAAAATTATAAAATAACTAAAATCAGGGGTCTAATTACCGTCTAAGGAATTATAAAGATAAGCACGTGCCGTACTACTTTTTTTTCCTTGATTAGTTATATTCGTTTCTCTAGTAGAACTAAAAAGTTAAAAAGTGTCCCAGCCCAATGAGAAAGAAAACCAAAGTTCCTCAACCAAAAATATTTAATAACGCAATAGTCCACAAAAAATTCTACTATTTTTCCTAAATTCTAGAGAAACACGTTGGAAAAAAATCATATAAATTTGAAATGATAGGTAAAACGCATTGTTGACGTAAATAGACGTAATTTGTTATTTTCAACTATTTTCTTTTTAGTTTTTGTTATCTTCTTTCCAAGATCATACATCACACTTTTGTTATCTTTCTTCCCAAGTTACAAAATATCTTATATCACACATTTGAAGATTTAAAACAGACAAACAGAAAAATTAGAGTATTGTTCTGAGCACAAAAATAGTTCGAGATTTTAAAAAGTTTTCAGAATTTAATTCAGGTTTTTTTACCAAAATTTTCCTTTATTTTAATAATATTTAAAATTGCAAGTACCTGTTTCGGCAAACTTCCGCATGGTACCTACTTCATTAATACATGGGTGATATGACTTTACTTATAATAGTTATCGAGGATAGAATCGAGAAGAGAATCAAATTATATGCCATCATGATAACATCGTATTTTGGTCCGTTTTGACTATGGTTTTAGTATTGTTTTAATAAGGTTTTCAAGCATAAGAAGTATTTTCCAAGATGTTTTCACGTATTTTGAGTTTCAGGTAGGTTTTACGAGAATTAAGGCATTTGGGCCTAAAAGGAGCAAAATGGACTTCCGGGACACTTTCGGACAGTTGAAAGTATAGCAACTGTTGGAGATTTTCCCCTTAGACAAATTTGGACTTCTTGGTGCCATTGGAAAGCTTAAAGAATCAAGATTCGCCTCGAAGTGGAATCAACCAATTTGGAGTTGCCAAGTGAAAGTTATGACCGGATGAAGAGAGCCAGTCCAGCCACGCAACCAGGCCCCGGGCTTACGGCCAAGACCCTCTCCGCCGCACACTGGGAGCCAGTGTGTGCGGCCAGTCTGTCATGAAGCTGTTATGCCAAAACGCCGAGTTTTGTCGGGTGAAACCCTAAACCTAATTTTTGACGCCCCAAGACTCTATAAATACCATATGATCGCCTCCCTTGATGAGAGAGCGACCAGAGAGAGCAGAAAGAAACCCTAGACGCCTCTGGTGCCGCCGCCCCTATTCCTTTGAAGAGAAGAGCTTGGAGATCTTCGCTTGTTTTTCTTTTCTTTTCCCTTTTAGTCTAGTTGTAGTTTATTGAGGAGACATAATAGCTTCTGTACTTGCTATAGAAGTTCTCTCCGAACCTCCGTTGATTCTTTTATCTCTATTGCATACGTTTATTATGATTGCTTTCATGGTTTCGTTTAATATGTGTGAGTAGTTCGCTTGTTGGGTTTGATGGGGTAATTCGAAGGGGTTCTCATGGTTTTATTGTTTGCTTAGGTTATTAGATAAGTAGGGTTTGACACGTGATTCTATCTTCTAGTTTATATTAACCGCTCATAGAAAAGGCTTGGTCTCCCTTAGTACAAGCGATATCTTAGATAGCGCCTATTTGCCAAAACCTTTAGGAGTTATTGGATCTAGCTGAGAAGACCGAACGATCAGGATTCTCATGTGTTCTTGAGGCCTGGAGATGACTTTGTGGATGTTGAGAACTTAATTACAATAGCAAACTCCATGCCTCCGAACGGAGGGTGACTTAGATAATATCGGGTCTATGGATGTTTAGGAACTAGTAAGCGAAAGTGAATAGCTTAATATAGTGTTCGAGTCAGTGAGTCACAAACCAAGTTTTAGATTAATTCCTAGCAAACCATGAAGACATGAGACCTGGAGATGTTCCCTTGACCGCCCAACGTTTTTAATCTTGATAGAAAACCCCCTTAGTTATTTACGCTGCATTGTAGTTTTCTTTAGTAGTCTTTAGTTTTAGTTGCTTTCATTTAGTTCTCATTCTAGTTTAGTTTCATTTCGTTTAGTTTAGCATTAGTTTAGTTCTAAGAGTGACACTTAGAAAACCATACAAAAACCCTTTGATATTTAGTCTTAGGTGAATCTTTAGTTTAGAGTTTAAATCCCGCACAACTTTCTCGTTGGATTGATACCTTAAGTATTACAATAGATTGGTTGTGCACTTGCGACCCTTTTATTCGTTTTGCTGAAGGTTAAACTCCTAGATTATTTAATTTAGGTGAAACCTAGTGAGGTGTGTAAAAACACGCCCCATCACATCACTTAATAAAAAATCCTCCATGATAATACACGAATAAATGTTTTATATTATCATTATTTAATCAACAAAAAACGTATATAACAAAAAAATTGACCAATGAAATAACTAAATTTTTAAAAAGTTTAATATATTATCAGCCATGTGATACCTAACGTAAGTGGGGAAGTTTTAATTTCCCTTTCAGCAAACAAATCTATTTATCCCTCATAACTAATTTCATATCAGATTCTCTTTATCCAAATTTGAGGTTTCGTTTTATTTCCTTACAAAAGTAAAGCTTTAAATCTAACTACACCGAATTAAAGTTGCAAAACTTCAGAACACACATACTCATACTTTGAAACCTCAAAACACAGATACCTAACTTTATCGTGTTTAGTGTTTACCAATCAACCTTTAACCACCTAAACTTCTCTCTCTAATCCTATGAGAGATCCATTCATCTTTCTCGATCAAACATTTTCTCAGAGCTCAAAAGAATTTTGGGTCAATTGTAAATCGGGTGAAAAAGAAAGATAAGTTGGATCAAATAGTTAACGAATCGAGTCAGATCTTTAATTTTGTTAAGTGTTGGTCTTAGACGGTTTGGTATCGATTTATACTGTAAATCGATAAAACTAACGTGTTTGTATTCTGATGTTTCCAAATTTTAGTTCGAGTGTAATTAGATTAATTTTTTTTTTGGAAAAATAGAATGAATACCAAAATTTAGGTAGATCTGATGCTATATGATTGTTCCGTGGGAGATATAGACGGTGAGTCATTTCTCTTTCCATTTTGAATGACTATACTAACGAGCTGATTTATGACCAATACATTATACATGTATTCCACTAACATATAATAAAGGAAACTTCACAGCTGTTACATAATAATTGAAAATCGTATAGAAGATACACAGCACACTGTTTACGTTTGGAACGCACCAAACAAACGTTTTTCTATTTATTCTTTAGACACAAGTCAAATTACACAAGTCACAACTTTGTCCCGGCTATTACACAATCTATTCTACCTGAATACAATTGATCCCGACAAGAATAAATCTTTACTCTCTATACTCTGTAACCCAACCGTTAAAGATCAGAGAGAACCGCACACTCACCTTCTAAGCTCTTTTTGCAGCTTCGAAGTATACAACGATATATCAATAGTCTAGAGTGCTAACCTATTTCGTGGCTAACCCTAGAGTGTATATATCCGGACTCGAGAAACCCTAGCATGCGTATCTCCGAGTATCACGATCCTGAGAATCTCTTGCTCGCCAAGTCTTTCCCGTCCTTATCTGCCGTGGAGGATATCTTCCATATCTCAACGCCCAGATCTTCTGATATGGGAATAACTTGCTTGTCAAGCTCTTCCTTCCTTAGTTGCCGAGAAGAATATTCTCCATATCTCCACGCGCAACTCCCTATGCCAAGTCAACAATCTTTCTTGGCTTGTCACCACAGCCGCTCTTGTTCTACCACGTCAGCTTCCTGCTTCCATGTTAGCTACTTCGCATCTGATGTGTTCACATCCACTCTTGTTCTGCCACGTCAGCCCCCGCTCCCATGTTAGCAACCCAAGCGTTTGATGTGATCTGATGCAGCCTTCCTGATCCAGACAGCGAGCTGTTCTGCGCACAACGTGCTGATCCAGAATCTGCATCTTCAATCTCCTCCTTTTTGACTTAGTTTGATACTCAAGTAACATCCTAAGCACAACCTAAAAGTCAAAGACAAAGAGACAAAACAAACACAACAACATACCAATATCCAGAAATGATCTTAGCATTAGTACCAAAACCAAAGTGTTGTGTTCAACATTGTTACAGTTCTAACAAGCCCAGCATGCTGATAATATTCTAATGGAAGAATATGAAACTATAACAAAGCAAAACTATGACTAAGAACACAAGACAACAACGACCACAATGGCCTGCAGCGGAAACAATGTTCTTAATAGTTCAGCAATCAGACTTAACAAATTGGCATATTGATAATTGCTATCAACCTAAGGTCACCCAATTAAACAATCGTTAAGTCTCCCCATAAGCAATGATTTTCCCCCTAAATCAAAGAACCTCTTATCATTAGATATTCAACAATATATCAAAATCGGAATCATTCTCCCCTGCTTGAGTGCATATAACTAAGTTAAAAACAAGCAGATGTATCACATCAGTAAGTAGAGTTATGGGAATACTTATTTGATGACAATAGTATTTGGCACAGAGCATTGTATTAACCAGTTACATCGTATTGCGATTACATCACACTATCCGAGCACACATGACTGAGAGGCAATCACGTCGATCATATTTCATCTCCGCAAAGGCTCACGTGTGAATTTGAAACAAATGGGCTTAAGCATGATAACCTAACACAGATAATCCTGATAAACACTTAACAGACACATTAGTGCATACTTGCCAGCAGGATCCTGATCATAAATCAGCCAGTTAATCAACAACACCATTTTCACAGAATTTTTCTGATTAGTCGCACAATAAGCAGTCACTCTAAAATGAACAATTAAGTGACCCAGAATTATAGTCAACATGTGAGCACATGACAAATCAGTTCAGTTTTAACAACACTTCATACTTTTGAGATCACCTCTGTGTTTTGTGCCAACCATTTGTTTAGGACTCAGCCAGAAACTGCCACAACCTTATGAATCTTCGAAGAGTCAGCTCGGGATCGGTGGCTAGTCTCTCACACTGTCACGCCTTTAGTCCAGAACAATCAACATGCCCCGACAGCTGAAATTTCCTTTGGAGAGTGCACGATCAGGAGTATGTTAAGTCTTTTTTTTTTTGGTTTTTTTTTACTTAACACAGCACCTCGGAGCTTCAGATTCAACCTTCAAGTATGATTGCTTTTCAAGCCTCTGACTTGTTCAGGCTTCTGTTGAATCTTTTGATTTATATCAGAGACATCACTTGATTTCTTAGTCTCTGATACTTGTGCATGCCCTTGTGATTTTTGTTCAGAACTCCTTTTAATGGCTTGTACCAGACATATCACTTGACTTCTCAATGTCCGGTACTATCTTGAATGGCATGCACACTTATGCCCCTCCTCAGCTCTTTGACCTCCCAGAACACGACAATGTTTTACGATTAGGAGAACCTGGCATGACAAACAACTCTTTTCCTCACACCTTTGATTTTACAGACAGCTGATCTTCTATACATCCTTTAGAATTTACATGGCCTGTTTCAGCATCTATCCCTGTCTTAGGACAGCACATCTAACAGAAGATATTATATCTCACACACACCGATGGACTTCCTTAGATTCACGAATCTGTTGAAATCCAAAGGCTTGGTAAACAAATCAGCAAGTTGAAAATTAGTACTTACATGATCAACCACAATCAGTTTTGCCTCAACTAATTCACGAAAAAAGTGATACCTTATATCAATATGCTTAGTTTGTGAGTGTTGAACATGATTCTAAGATATGTTAATTACACTCTAATTATCAAAATGAATCAATAGAGAGTCAGAAAACATACCATAATCAGTAGCCATTTGTTTCATCCACATAAGCTGGGAGCTGCAGCAAAGGATGAATATATTTCCCTGGAGAGCTGTTGTACCCAGCTTATGTGAGATGATATGCGTGTAAGTTTCACCCAAACACACGACTCGTATGCTGCAAGCGCACAGCAAGTCGTTTATAGTATTTAGGGTATCAATCTACCGGAGGAGTGTGTAGCAAGGTAGTCACGTAGAGCTAGAACGAAAGAGAGAGATTTGTTGTTGTTGTTGTCACTGAAATGAAGCAAAAAAGAGTAAATTAAGCTAAAGCAAAGCAAAGTAAATAACTAAACGAAAGAAAGCAAAATAAAGTAGATAACTAAAGCTAAAGAGATGACAGAAGAAGGTGCTAAGAGAGACGTCCAAGGAGGCTCTCAAAGTCTTCAAGATTCTCTCTAGGGCTGCGGCGTGATGAAAAGGAGTCACCAACAAAGCATATCGAAATCCTAGGATAGAGACTCCTATTTATAGGTTTCGATGCTGGAATTAGGGTAAGGGTTTCCTTCTCTTCGAGTTTAGTCTTGGGCCAAACGACTTGGGCTTTTAAAGTCACACTCTCAGGCTTTTAAGTCAGCCAAAAATCATATCCTGGTCGCATGATCGGGCTCCAGTGGTGCGCTCATGATTGTGCTTGGCCGCATGGCCACGGCTTGGTCATGCGCCTGGACAAGCCGGTCTTTATACGGTTATAACTTTCGGTTGACAGATCCAAATGGGTTGATTCCAATTCAAGGTGAATCTTGACTCTTTAAAATTTTGAATGACACCAAGATCTCTAGATTTGGTGCACGGGAAGGTCGCCTTTGGATGCCAAACTTCTGGTGGTCCGAAACTGTCTTGCGGGTCTTTTTCTTCCCTTTTTGTCGTTCTCTAAACCTGTAAAAACTCTTTGCTCTTGCTAAAATCCGGTTATTGACTTATATGCATTAGAAATGCATTAAAACCTTATTAAAAACCTTTTAAGAACATAACTAAAATTTGCGAAAATTTCATGTTATCATGAGACATTGTTCTGTTTTTTGTTGTGCCATGAAAGCAGATTGTTGCCCATGAAGAAACAACCTCCACTCATGCTTCTGCGATCATCTATAGAGCCACCCTAATCATCATCACAATACCCCACCAAGTTCTTGTTCGTATCTTTGGTGTAGTAGATACCAAGGTTGACTGTTCCTTTCACGTACTTGATGATTTTCTTCACAAATAAAAGATGAGACATCTTTGGCTTTGCTTGATACCTTACACAGATCCCCACTGATAAACAGAGATATGGTCTGCTTGTAGTCAAGTACAATACGTTTCCAATCATTCCTCTGTAGAGTTTCTCATCTACATCCTCTCCTGATGCATCCTTTGAGAGCTTCTCATTTACGCCCATTGGTATCTTTGACTCTTCGTCTTTCTCGTCCTTATCTGTCGTGGAGGATATCTTCCATATCTCAATGCCAAGATCTTCTGTTATGGGAATAATTTGCTTGTCAAGCTCTTCCCTTCCTTAGTTGCCGAGAAGAATATTCTCTATATCTCCACGCGCAACTCCATATGCCAAGTTAGAAATCTTTCTTGGCTCGTTACCACAGCCCCTCCTGTTCTGCCATGTCAGCTTCCTGCTTCCATGTCAGCAACTTCGCGTCTGATGTGTTCACATCCACTACTGTTCTGACACGTCAGCTCCCGCTTCCATGTCAGCAACCCAGGCGTCTGATGTGATCTGATACAGCTTCCTGATCCAGACAGCGAGCTGTTCTGCGCACAATGTGCTGATCCAGAATCTGCATCTTCAATAATGTGAATCTTCAGATTTATATTATTATAAATTCAATGATCGAGACATATAGCATTACAAACAGTAATATGATATGTTCAAAGCCGAATATCCTTCCATGTTAATATATATGTTAGACAGCAAATTCTGCAACTATAAAATTTATTAAAAGTTGCTTCACCCATCCTGCTCATGTTTATGCAAATTCTTTCTCTTTTTTGTTTTTTTCTTTCAACAAGATATTGTAGGTAGCACTGATAGAGCCATAGCCATATTTAGTAGGGGCATAATTTTTTTTCCCGTCGACAAAAAAAAAAAAAGGAGGAGAAGGAAGAGTATAGAGTTTTAGTATTTTTACTTTTGATTTTTCTTTTTTATCAAAATAAATTTTAAATTTAATTGTTTAAGTTGAAAATATAAGTCTAATTTGAGGCCAAACTTAATAAACTAAAACTTTATTTGTGTAACTTCAAATCCAAACCTAGCAAAATGAGAGCCTAAACATACATTTTGTTTCTAATTTTCACTTTTATTAATCTATTAATTAGAATATTTTTTAGTTTGTAAATTTTGTGGGGTCAAAATTTTTTTGTATATGGGGTTATTAATTTTTTTAAGGGCAATTTCCAAAAATAACACCATTTTTGTTTTTTGGACAAAAATACCACCAAAATGAAATAAATTTTTAAATTTTTAAACTTTAAATTCTAAATTCTACACCCTAAACCCTACCCCAACCCTACCCCATAAATACTAAACCCTAAATTGCAAAATAAGCAACCCAAACCAAAGATTTAAAATTCCATGCCTATGAACAATTAGTGGTATTTTTGGAAAGAAAACTTTTTTAGTGGTATTGGAGGGAATTTCTCTTTTTTTAATCAATAAAAACACATATTTTTATAAATTAGTTGGGGTCAGCTGACCCCACTCCTTTGTATCTGCCTCCGCGCTAGGTAGTCGGTTTTTCTGAAAATCTTGGGGGATATTCAAAACTGGCCTTTCAACCATACCCTAATCAAAAATGCCCCTCTCCTGTGTCCATTTTCAATTTTGCACCTAATAAGGCTACAAAAGGACGGAACTGCCCTCAAAGTTAAAAACCTGAAAGAATCCAGAGGGTTTAGAGGAACGTAGTGAGCTAGCAGCTCTCACAGTTATACCCCCGAAGTTTTGTGGACACGCAGCTCCTACAAATTGGTCATCTCATATATGCTGTGATGGGTGATTCATTCGCCTAGCAGGTGACATCATGGCTGGTCCTTGGTGGCCAGTGAAAGTGCCATTAGTCGAGTAATTTGGTCCGTACATGCAGTCACGGATCAATGGTGATGGCCGCGGTTTCACTTCCACGTTAGAGCCATCGTAAAGATGCTTATTCCACCATCCAGGTGGCTTGTCGGGATTCATCCCGAAGGCCACTAAAACAAGTAAAACTAAAAAGAAAAATCAGTAGTAAAAAGTCCTAGACAAAATTCTAGCCTTTAGCCTGAAAGCAACTCAAACTTCCCCAGAGGCAACGGCGCCAAGAACTTGATGGGGCTATTTCTAGTCTCACTCAGTTTCACCTAAACGAATCTAGTCTTTTAACCTTAGGTGAAAACAATCAAAAGGTTGCAAGTGTACAACCAATCGTTTGTAGTACTTAAGGGTCGAACCACGAGGAGTTGAGTGCGTAACAAGCTTAGTAAAGACAGAAAATTACTAAGAAGAAATGAAAGAGTAAATAATCGAAATTGCAAATAAACGTAAAAAAAAATCAATAAGGGAAATATGCTGGGCATTCAAGGGAAAATTTCTAGGGAATTTAAGTTTTCAATGATCTAAAGGAAGCTATTAGGTATGGCTAATGATCCACGACATCAAACATTAATACTCCCTCTGTTTCATAAAAAATGTCACCTTTGGACTTTTCACACAAATTAAGAAAACATTTAATTTGTTAGTTTTTCAAAAATAAAACATCATTACCTATAAACTTAAATACAATTCAACGACACTGCAAAATATATATAATCATAAAACACAAAAAATCATTAAATTTTGCATCGAAAACCTAAACCGACACTTTTTATGTAACAAAAAAAAAAGTGTTAAAATGACACTTTTTAAGAAACAGAGGGAGTATAGGTCATTCACTTTCGCTTACTGACCCCTAAACATTCATAGACATGACATTATCTAAGTAACTCTCTATTAGAGGCATGAAGTTCACATTAAAGATAGGTTTGATTTTGTCCACGAAGTCATATCCAAGTCTCAAGAACACATGAGTACAAGGTTGTTCGCTCTTCTCAACTGGGTCAAATTACTACTAAAGGTTTTTATCAAATAGAGTAATCTGAAATATCACTTTTCCAGGGTAGCTAATCCCTTCTATGCGCGTTGATAATAAGTTAGATTGAATATCCCCTTCGAATCACCCCATCAACCCAACAAGGAGAACTACTCACACATGGTGAGGCTAAAAATGACGACAATTATAAAGGAAATCAAAAGCATAAAACGTACGATTGTATTAAAACAAATCAAAGAAAGATTCAGAGGTTTATTCTCTCTAACGAGTAAAGAGTCAAAAGATCAAACCTAAAACAACAAGTAAACCAATGAAACAAAAGCGATAAAGAAACTAGAGTCACAAACTAAGGAGGTTGCTTGGCGAGGCGTCCAAAGGGATCTCTCCAAGCCTTCTTGCTGCTTCTCAAGGGTTGCTGGTCGTGATAAGGACGTAAAAGCGAGCGCACCACGGAGCACACACGAGCACCATGAGCACACCCGAAACCCTAAGCTTAAGAGGTGTATATATAGCTTCTCGGCGACGGTAACTAGGGTTAGGGTTTCCTTTGGTCAAAACTCGGAGTTTTGGGCCAAATAACTTGGACTTCTTATGTTGCAACTTCAGGTCTCTAAATCTGACAAAAATGTATGTCTTGGCCGCATGGTCGAGCCCCAGTGTGCGTTGGATAGGCACTTGGCCGCATGGTCATCGCTTGGCCGCGCAGCTGGACATGTCGGTCTTAAAACGATCATAACTTCTGAATGGAAACTCTAAACAGGTTGATTCCACTTCGAGGCGAATATTGATTCTTCAAGCTTTCCAATGACACTAATATCTCCCAATTTGGTTCAAGGCAAGGTCTCCAATGGATGCCAAACTTCTGACGGTCCGAAACTATCTTGCAAGTCTTTTTTACTCCTTTTTGGCCCCTTCTCCCTGAACCTATAAAATCTCTTTGTTCTTGCTAAAACTTTATTATTAGCTTATTTGCATTAGAAATGCATCTAAACCTTATTAAAATAAGAAAACATAGTAAAAGTGGGCGAAAAACCCATGTTATCAACAAGCAGGACCAGCATCACCACCAGATTACCTCAAGATGGTGATGATGATGAAGAACATCGGAATGCATAAATTCCTTAGTAGCATGGACCCGTACAAAGCGAACACTTGGATTCAGGAGGCAGAGAGGAATATTGCCACAACCAGATGTCCGGACCACTACAAAAAGGACATTGCAGTTCATTATGTAAAGGATGAAGCTCTAAGCTGGTGGGAGAGCGTACAGAAGAAGTTCTCCATGACACCCACCTGGGGTGATTTCTGTCAAGAGTTCCAACAGAAATATTTCTCTCTCAGGGCTACGAAGCTGAGTTTACACGACTAAGGAGATACACCAACTTCGGGAACGGGGATCGAGAAATTTCTTCGAGGATTGCGATCAACAATTCGGAGTCATCTACGAGTGCTAGAGCTTTGGGGCTATTACGAAGTTGCGGAGAAATCAGTTAACATTGAAGAAGGACTTAAGGAGGAAAAAGATGATATGTTCATGACTGGGGAAGGGTCTGACCAAGCTGCCAAGCCAAGGAAAAACTACAGTGAAAAACATACCAAATTTAGACCGAAAGGGCGAGGAAATCAAGAAAAAGGATCAAACAACGTAACCACTACTCCCTCGTTCGTGTGTTACAATTGCAACCAGTCGGGGCATAACTCGCGAAATTGCCCAAGTAATCCGCAACTCCAACCATACAAACCACGTTATGAGGTTGTTTGTTTGGCATGTGGAGAAAAGGGGCACTATGCAAATGAATGCCCAAGCAAGCATCCCAATTTCGAAGAGAAACCAGGCAAGGCAGCGAATCACCCACAACCGAGTCGTCCAGTTGGTGAGGTTGTGTCTAAGAAGCAAGCGATGGCTGCTTCTAACTCACTCTTTTGAAAGTGTTTTTGCATGTTGTTTGTTTGCGTGGTAGCTAGTTTGTTTATAAGCATTGTGCTGGCGTGTTGGTGGTTGAGCAACAACCATATGTGTTTGTGGGAATCCCACGCATGTATTGTTTGATTCAGGAGCAACCGATAGTTTTGTCACTCCCAAAGTGGCTCTTAGGTTTAGGGGAATTTATAGTAGGGTAGAAGTAGATATTCCCATTAGAACCCGTGAAAAAGAAACCCTGAGAGCAAGGAACCTAGTATTAGGAGTACCCATAGAGATTTGTGAAGAAACATGTAGGGCCAATCTCCTAGTAGTTCCTTTAGAACGTTTCGAGGTTATTTTGGGGATGGAATGACTATTGGGCTACCATACACATCTTGATTGTGGGAGAGGTAGAATTCTGTTTGAAGGAGAGATCCACCACTAATAGCTTACCAAGGCATCAACCCGAGTTCAGTGGCGATGTTCGTGTCAGCAGTTAAGGTCGATAGAGAACTAAAAGAACGAGAAGTTTATTTAGTCACTGTGACGACCGTCGAGGATGACTCTGAGAAGGAATTGAAGATTGAAGATATTTCCATAGTGCGAGACTATGCGGATGTCTTTGAACCATTAGAAGGATTGCTACCACCAAGAAGCAACCCTTTTACGATTCAACTTGAACCAGAAGCTGAAGAGATCAAATGCGTCCAATTTACCCAGATGGACCGTTAAGCATTGGAGAAAGGCGAATAAGGCTACTGTGAAACAAAGTATTCCTCAAATCTGGGTAACTTGTTTCCAACATAATTGTTCTTCTTTGCCCTTGGATGGCCTTGTGGATATCCATGCAATTTGTAACATTTATCCACATTATGACCAACTCTGGAACAATGAGAACATTTCCTTGAGCCAGCAAAATTGGACTATGATCTTGTATCACAGCTTGAGACTGAAATGCAGTGGGATTTGATGTTGTTCTAGAAAAACCTCCCACCACTCTTTGACTCTCATCTTGATCCAAGATATTGTAAATCTCATTCAAACTTGGCAATGGCTTCATATTCAGTATGACTCCTGATATTGCTAAAATCATCATTCAATCCCATGAGAAATTAAATTACTCGGCTTGTATCAGCTTCATCAAGCAACTCTTTGACCTGATCACAATCACACCTCTTCACTGTCCTAGACTTTGTGTTTGCCAATTGTTCCCACAATGTCTTCTTCTTAGTGAAGTAACTGGATAAATCAAGCTGGCCTTGTCTTAGAGTCATCACAGCTTGCTCAATCTGGTATCTCCAAGGTAGGTTGTTAACTTTGAATCTTGTAAAAAGATCATTACACATCTCTACAGCATCTTGGTAGTACAATATACTGTCATAGATCTCCTTGCTCACGACATTAAGAATCCATGATTTCACCATGCTATTACATCTACTCCAGATTTTAAATTCATAATCACTTTCACTTGGCCTAGGCATAGATCCGTCAATGAAACTAAGCTTGTTTTTAGCATCAAGACTAATCCTCATCGCAATAGACCAGCTATTGTAATTATTTCCATCAAGTGTGTGAGTAAACAATCATCAAACCTGGATGATCCGACGTCTGTAGATTGAAAGGACTCTGAGTGGCTTCGATAAGCTTCGAAGTTGCTTCGCGAGCGTCACGAGCTTCATATCTCTCAGATCTGTTTGATTGTTGTTGTCGTTCCAACACATTGAGTTCTGGATCTTCAAAAACGGCTGATTCTCGAGTTATCTTAGCTCCAGAAGCTTCGATTTCAGGTGTTTCACTTCGATTTCTCAATTTTCCTCCTCTCTTCACCATTTTTACAAAAATCAGTATGCGGACGAAGCTCCAGCGAAGATGAATGCGATTAATCGGTGAGAATGTGAAGATTTTGAAGAATCTAAATGTGAAATCAAGGAAAAACGCGGAAGAAATGCTCTGATACCATAATAGAACCATAAAACAAAGAGTGTTGAATCGATTTTCTATTTTCTCAATCATAATAAACTTTACAATCCCTACACTATTATTTGAGCAATATTACAACCTTTTGAACGTGTTATATTTTAATTCTAACTTACTAGGATTTGTTTTATGGTTACACTTAATAGAAGGATTAATAGAATGATTATAAAGATATCATTATTCATTTTTGTTACACAAATTACAAAATACGCGGACCCTTAACTAACCTAATTAATAGGAAAATTTAAAATTAGTAATATCTCAAATATTTAGCCAAATCTTAGGAAACAATTAATTACTATTTACCCGAATATTATTATAAGGATCATGATTTGCCGTTTTACGGTTGGATCCTTTTTACATATTCAAAAATATTATAAAATCACATTAAATTCAAATTAAATGATCAACTATATTCATGTAATTAATCAAAATTCTGTTTCCTTAAACTAGATTTATATATTCAAAAATTCAAAAATATTACCAAATATTAGATTTACGATTTTGTGGTTACATAATATAAGAGATTTGAAATATATTTTCTTTCACTTATTTTGGGCTAACTAAATGAACAAAATCTACAATATATAGGAAAAATATCTTATCTTTGTTATTATTCACAAAAAAATAGGCCAATAATTTAGGAAGCTCTAACTAATATTATCCCTATATAAGAAATGTGGAGAAAGTTTCTTTCATTCATCAACACACGTTTCCGAGCAACATATTTAAAAGTTATCGAGTTATCAATTCTTTTTCTCATGAAAACTTTTATGACTAACAATCAAAATTGTTCCGATTACGTTTTCGTTTCTCTTTTGTTTTTCTTTCTATACACTTTCATGTTTTATGATTTGTGAGTAAAATAAATATTTAACGTGTTGTGCAGGTAGAGAAAGGGAATGATGAGATTCTTGTGGATCATAATGATGTTCTCCATGTCAAGACTTTCAATGGGAAACTCCACTAGGTAACAAACGAAAAATAATTTTGTGTTATAAACCATAACGCAATAACCAAAGTCTATATAACTTTATAAGGTAAGAGGTAAGTGATTCTAGAGAGAAACAGAGAAGAGACACCAAATTCTCTTATTATCATTCCTTTGATCAAGCGTACATATATATAGTAGAGAATTACTTCTAGGTGAAGTAAAGTTAGTTCTTGAAGAAGTAATGGATAAACATCATCCATAAATTTACTTATAGAAGAAGTAATGGATAAAAATCTATACTAAGTAAAGGGGGTTCTCTTGGCTTTAGAGAGTGTCCACATCAGCAAACTCCAAATTCATCTACAAGATGCCACATCAGCATGCCAATTAAAAAAATAAAACGAAATAAAAATACAAAAGCCCACAAAATTGTCTTTCTCGCTCTCTGGTTTCTTCGTCTTCTTCTCTGTTGTATATCGATTTCTCTTACCCATCCTCACCACTTCCTGTTGTTCTTAATTGCACATCTCTTCTTCTTCTCAATTCATTCAATGATTTATCCACCACAGCCACAATTGTTGCCTCTCTCAAAAGATTCAAGTCAACGCAGCCACCTTAGGAAGATTCAAGTCTCTCGGCAATGTCATCACGCGACCAACAGCATCATCACGATCATGAGCCAGGCCACGAGTTCGTGATTCCGTTGAAACTATCTACATAAATTTTTTGATCTTACTGCGGTTTATTCACGAATCTATTATCTATCTAAATCTGTCAAGTAGGAAACTGAACGGCCGCGATGCGAAGGTTCCTCCTTCGAATGAAATTTAATGGGATCCGCAGAGACCATGTCTTCATCCATAGGATTCCAAGTACCCGGATCAAATTTAGTGCCTCTTCATATCCTTTCTTCCAGGTACTCCTATTTACAAATTTAGGGAGTTCAATGGCTGCGAGCGATGAAGTTAATCTTATTGAGAGCAGAGTATATATATATATATATATATTGCTGTTTGCGATTTTTGGTTGAAAAACTACCAGTGATTTTGACATGGGTCTCTTTCGATTTCCGGTTAAATTTAGGATCTTGATGTTCTTTCGGCTTTAGCTTTTTTGTGCTTCAGCTTATGTAAAATAGTTTATGGTGTTAGATTGGGTTACATCAGTTCTTTTTAAGAAAAAATTAAAAAAATGAAAGCTTAGGACTTCAAATCGATGAAACGTGTCGTTTGTTTATTAGGTTTTTTTTGTTGTGTTGGTAATCTCTATTCTTCTCTTGCCTTTTCCTGTCTTTTCTGTTTGATTTTGAATCACTTTCGATTGAATCTGTGTGCTAAATTTTGTGATCGAATTTATGACTCGAATTCAACTAACTCTCTGTTGGATTGGATTATACTGTATAGTGTTAAGTTCAACAAGTTTTAATTTTGTCTTTTGTGATTGATAAACACACGCTTTTGATGCTTTAATCGATTACAAATCACTTTTTCTTTTGTGGTTTATATATGGTAAGCTTAAGCGTTTATATGATATTTTATTGACCAAAGCAATCTGACTCTTTGTGTCTGTTGATGCAGACAGTGGTTCCTCTCAATACATGGGTTCTAATCTCCAACTTTAAAGTAGCTTATAATATCCTGCGTCGCCCTGATGGAACCTTCAACCGGCACTTGGCCGAGTATCTAGACCGTAAAGTCACTCCCAACGCTATAAATGATAATCTGCCCATTGGTGCTTTGGTTGAGTCATGATGAGCTTCTTCAGGTAAACCAGCGAGTCTTTTATGAAAATATTCAAGCTCTGAGTTAGTGTGGTTGTGTTTCTGATTTAACTTATGATGAATGTTGTTGGTTGTCTTTCATGAGACGACTTTTGCTTTGAGGTACGTAGATTATTTTTCATTCCCCGTATATTTATTAAACTGTAACGTTATACTTCTAAAGATAATTAAGATAAAGAAGCTACAACTGTTAAATGAATATGAATCCAATATTAGTTATGTATTTAAAAATGATGATTACTATATTAGTTAGGCTTTTTGTAATAGCTCCATTGTTAAAGGGAACAAAGAGATACAACCGCAGATGAAGATGAACCTTGGCAAGTGTTTATTTTTGCTGAATATGGTTTTTTCTGCACACACAAGGTATACGAATTAGACATCAGAGTGCAAAGAAGGCTATATGATTTATCGAGGTAAGTTTGTGCGTTGATGTTTGTGTATGTATGTACCTTAGTCTTTCATGTGCTAACTGATGCAAGAATTATTGGAAATGATTTGCAGGCAATCACTTTGATACCTAAAGAAGAAGGAATGGTGAGGTAGGCTCTCTCTGATCTTTTTATCAATCCTTTTATTTCTTCTTTGGAGAGTATCATCCAATGACCCAAGTCTATGTTACTCTCAATGAGGTTTGAATCTTCTGGTCCATACACCTGAAGAATGCTTAACTGAATAGAAAAATGAAGAATAGAGTTTGTCAATAATTATAAAAAACTTTTAAAAAGTCTGCACATGTACATGGCGAATCTATCAAGTGTCAATCTACTTAGTCTAAAGTTTATTAACTACTGTTCACACCTACTCTATGATGTGTAATGGAATAGTTAAATTTGATTCAAGGTCATCGT
>OVBW01000695.1:247-10418 GCA_900406355.1 Erysimum pusillum | reverse complement strand
TCAACAATATAGCGAACGAAATTAGCCCTTCTGGTTTCTTCGTCATGAGCAACAGGATATGTCACGATCTCGTACTCTTTGAATACGATGTTTCTAGTTTCACGGTAAAGGTATCTCCAGCGTCTAGAAAGAGCACTGGTCTTCAAAGCATCCTTGAATGGCAAGCTGGAAATTATCAGAACGAGAAGGTAATCTGATAGCCTCGAGATTCTGTCTGGTGCTTCTCTTGAATCCATTTTGATGATTTTGATTTTAAAATAAACGGATTCAAGAAGAGATTAGTGTGTTGGGCGTGAAGGCAGAGAGTGTGTTGCGTTTCTTTATATATGTATTTGAAAAGTTGCGACTTTATGTTTTTTGGCGGTTNTGTTGCGTTTCTTTATATATGTATTTGAAAAGTTGCGACTTTATGTTTTTTGGCGGTTTCAAGTTTCTCTAACCGCTCTTTTTACAGAGGGTTAGGTTTTACCCGTGTTCTCTGTTAGTTCATTATTATTGAACAGTGTTTTTACTTTTGAAGAATTGCAACGATACGCATTTTCCTATTAATTAAGAAAAATAAATATAATAATAATTGCTCCCGAGTGGGCCGATTATATAGTGTACCTATAATGGGCTTTGTTCAACGACTCAATTTAAAAGGCCCACTAGATAATGGATTATACTATACTGACGGGAATAAAACAACAAAATCGGGGATTATGATTCCTGATTCCGTCTGTCTTTGGATCTTCATCATCCAACGGCGTGAAGGAACGTTGACTAGCTGTCAAACGTTGACATTTAAGTCAAGTTAGAGCACAGTCAGGAAGAAAGTGGGTCCCACCAAAAAGGGCTTCGATTTCTTCCTACTTATTACATACAGCACAAAAAAGATACTACAGGTATTGTATATTACGCTTTTACAGACCTCTTCGCCGATTTCTTAGATCTTCGAAACCTCTCTCTCGCCCACACTCTTGCTCTACTGTTCCTTCTTCGTTTTCATTTGAATCAAAGGTAAGCTTTTCGATTATCTCAGATTAGATTCCGTCTTCTTCTTCTTCTTCTTCTTGTTTTTCGCGATTTATAATGGAAATGATTTCTTTCGAATAAACGTCTGGGTTTTTTTTATTCCGTTACCATTTCACATCTTTGGTTGTAGATTAGTGTTGATGTGCCGCGGAATTTTTTAAATTTGAATATTCGTTTGCTTCGATTTCTCGGATTTTGGATCTTTGTTTGCAATCCTAGTTTAGTTTTCTCTAGATTCCAAATGTGATTCCGAAATATTAATTGCTACAGAAACAATGAGCTGTTTTGGCTGTTGCCGTGAAGATGATTTGCTTGGAGCTGCTGATTATGGAGGTCACAATATGACCAAACAATCTGGAGGTATTTCAGTCTCTTTTTATTATCATAAAAATCCATGTTTGTGTTCTTTGAATTAATCTGCTAATGTGAAGGGAATGATGGAAGGCGCAATGGTTCTGAGACTGCACTAAAAGGTGTTCAAAGTGTCAAGGTTCAGCCTATAGAAGTAGCTGCTATTCTCTCTGATGAACTGGTAGAAGCAACCAATGATTTTGGACCTAATTCTCTCATCGGTGAAGGCTCCTATGCTAGGGTCNATATGACCAAACAATCTGGAGGTATTTCAGTCTCTTTTTATTATCATAAAAAATCCATGTTTGTGTTCTTTGAATTAATCTGCTAATGTGAAGGGAATGATGGAAGGCGCAATGGTTCTGAGACTGCACTAAAAGGTGCTCAAAGTGTCAAGGTTCAGCCTATAGAAGTAGCTGCTATTCTCTCTGATGAACTGGTAGAAGCAACCAATGATTTTGGACCAAATTCTCTCATCGGTGAAGGCTCCTATGCTAGGGTCTATCACGGGGTGTTACAGAATGGTCAGCGTGCAGCCATTAAAAAGCTAGATTCTAACAAACAGCCTGATGAAGAATTCCTTGCACAGGTTTGCTTCATTTAGTAGGTTATTTCTTGGTGAATTATGTCACATTGTCCGGCTTTGCATTTGAATTTGGAAATGAATCTTCAGGTTTCCATGGTTTCGAGGTTGAAGCATGCTAACTTTGTTGAGCTGCTTGGTTACTCTGTTGATGGGAATTCGCGGATACTTGTCTTTGAGTTTGCTCAAAATGGATCTCTTCATGATATTCTTCATGGTACAATGTAGAAATAACTTTGAACTTATCTGTGTTTTACCTCAGTTGAGAGAGTGATTTTGTTGATGTTATAACCATATCCTATGCTTCCTCAGGGAGAAAAGGTGTGAAGGGAGCAAAGCCTGGTCCACTCTTGTCGTGGCATCAACGAGTGAAGATTGCGGTTGGAGCAGCAAGAGGGCTTGAGTACTTACATGAAAAGGCGAATCCACATGTCATCCACCGTGACATCAAGTCCAGCAATGTTCTAATCTTTGATAATGATGTAGCCAAAATCGCTGACTTTGATCTCTCAAATCAAGCTCCTGATATGGCAGCACGCCTTCACTCAACTCGTGTTCTTGGAACCTTTGGTTATCATGCCCCTGAGTAAGTTGGTTTTCATCTCTTCTTCTTATTGTTCAATACACATTTTCTCATACTCTCGTTTTCTCTTTAATAGATATGCGATGACTGGGCAGTTGAGTGCCAAGAGTGATGTGTATAGTTTCGGAGTTGTATTGCTCGAGCTTCTTACAGGTCGAAAGCCTGTTGATCATACGTTGCCTCGAGGCCAGCAAAGTTTAGTCACATGGGTAATGCTAATCTCTTTCGAAGATGAACAATCCTGCATCATTAACTTTTCAAAGATCTCACTAATAATCAAAACTCTGGTTTTGCCTTAGGCTACACCGAAGCTAAGCGAAGACAAGGTTAAGCAGTGCGTTGATGCAAGACTCGGGGGAGATTACCCTCCAAAAGCTGTTGCTAAGGTATAAAACTTGAACCAGTCTTGACTTATGATTAGAACATAAAACCAGTCTTGATTCAAATGTTTTGTGTTTGATAGTCTTTTTGTTGATAATGCAGTTAGCTGCTGTTGCTGCATTGTGTGTACAATACGAAGCTGATTTCAGACCAAACATGAGTATTGTCGTGAAAGCTCTGCAGCCATTGTTGAATGCTCGGACCGGACCTGCCGGAGAAGGAGTACCATAGTCTTAACCCTTAAGCCGTCACCGTTTAAAAAGTTCTTTTATTTATACCGGAAAAATAATTTCAAACAACAATCAACATAGTAGTGTTCATAGAATTCTGACGTTGATACTAATGATTTGACCACTAAACTATCCTGTTTTATTTTAAATTTAAAACAAGTGGCAGTAATTGAAATTTTTTAAGTAAACTATAGATTAGAAATTTGTGCGAGAAATATCTCATTTAAAAAACAAATACTGCTTTACAAAAGGAAAATTCATAATTATTACTCAACCAACTACTAAAGATGTCGACAAAAAATATTTGTTAAAGTCTTTTATATGCTTTTTCTCATCAAGTTGTTTCTTGTGTTCTATNTAAAAAACAAATACTGCTTTACAAAAGGAAAATTCATAATTATTACTCAACCTACTACTAAAAGATGTCGACAAAAAATATTTGTTAAAGTCTTTTAGATGCTTTTTCTCATCAAGTTGTTTCTTGTGTTCTAGAACGTAGATAATATTTTATTTTTTCTCATCTTGATTTGAACTGTTCATTAATTTACTTCTATTTTTCTTCAAACATCACTCCCCAAAAGCTCACGAGTTTGATCAATCATCTCAATATCTAAAATAGAAATTTGTACCAAATACATTGAATATTTATATATGTGTATTTCAAAGGAAACAAAAGAAAGGACATNTTTACTTCTATTTTTCTTCAAACATCACTCCCCAAAAGCTCACGAGTTTGATAAAATCATCTCAATATCTAAAATAGAAATATGTACAAAATATTGAATTTTTATATATGTATATTTCAAAGGAAACAAAAGAAAGGACATTATATAATTGTGGAAAATTGGATGGACATTTATGACGTAAACATCGTGACAATTGGAACACGGAAGGAAGTCTCTTCGTCGTGTGGAAAACTGAAACGCTGAGTCTTGGACTCTTGGTTGAAGTTTTGAAGTTGAATTCATAAAGTCAATGTCAACGTCAACTATAAGAAACGGCCGTGAACGAAACGGTGCACGACAACTTCCTACACNTGGAACACGGAAGGAAGTCTCTTCGTCGTGTGGAAAACTGAAACGCTGAGTCCTTGGACTCTTGGTTGAAGTTGAAGTCATAAAGTCAATGTCAACGTCAACTATAAGAAACGGCCGTGAACGAAACGGTGCACGACAACCTCCTACACTCACCACAGTANTTCCTACACTCACCACTACTCAACCACTGCCAACAAGGCATTAACCACGACTCTCCACCAATCAAAACGCTTCTCTTTTCTTTTCCTAAATTACCCTTCCTGTCGCGGCTACTTTAGGGGCACAATCGTCAAATCACACTCGCTTCATCAGTAGGGGAATAAAAAGGGAAGAGCAGCAAAAGGGTTAATAATTGAAAAAGCCCTCATTCCAAGATTCCTTTGTAGCAGACGGCGGCGGAGAACGATGTCGGCGAATACGGTGGGGGATGGGGATTCCGGGNCAAATCACACTCGCTTCATCAGTAGGGGAATAAAAAGGGAAGAGCAGCAAAAAGGGTTAATAATTGAAAAAGCCCTCATTCCAAGATTCCTTTGTAGCAGACGGCGGCGGAGAACGATGTCGGCGAACACGGTGGGGGATGGGGATTCCGGAACGGGTTCTGTGGCGGCGGAGATGGCTGAGGCTCAGTACGTGAGGGCCAAGACTTCAGTGTGGTGGGATATAGAGAATTGTCAAGTCCCAAAAGGTCTCGACGCTCATGGGATTGCTCAGAATATTACTTCAGCGCTTGTAAAGATGAACTATTGTGGACCGGTTTCAATCTCCGCTTACGGCGATACGAATCGTATCCCTTTATCGATCCAGCATGCTCTTAATTCCACCGGAATTGCCCTCAATCACGTCCCCGCCGGTGAATTCCTTAAACCCTTTTAAAACTATTTCTGTTAACTATATGTTATTGCGAATTTTGTATCTTGATTTGCTTTTGAATGTTGTTAATCGATTATGCATGCTTTACGGCCTCTGGTTGGTTTAGATTCTGTATTGAATCGTTTTTAGGGTCTTTACTTGTTTTCGTTTTCGTTTGATTTTAGTAACAAAGTTTCTCCCCTTTTTGATTTTATGTGTATGGTTACTATTTCAGGGGTGAAAGATGCGAGTGATAAGAAGATTCTAGTGGACATGTTGTTTTGGGCATTGGACAATCCTGCTCCTGCAAACTTTATGTTAATTTCAGGAGATAGAGATTTCTCCAATGCTCTTCACGGATTAAGAATGAGACGTTACAATATTCTATTGGCACAACCTCTCAAAGCATCAGTGCCGCTTATTCATGCTGCAACGACAGTGTGGCTTTGGACAAGCCTATCGGCTGGAGGAATCCCACTCACGCGAAGCGAAAGCGCACAACTGGTTGTGAATGCGGCACCCCCAACGTCTGGTTTAGAGATGCCAACTCAGGAGTGTGTTCCATCAAGCCAACCTCTGGATACAAATTCTGACTCTAGAAGAAACGTTGACAACAAATCCAAGGTTAAATACCTTCCAAAACCATCAAATTATCAGCCTGCAATGCCAAAGGTTCAGGAAAGTAAGCCTAACAATAACTACCGTCCCCAACATAACACTCAAGGGAAGCAGTTTAAGAAAGCCCCACATGAGTTTTTTGGCAGTAGCGAGCCATCTGTTTCCAATAGCAGACCTCCTCCCAATTTACCCTCAAGCAATGTTAACCCTTTCCCCGGTAATGTGATGAGTAATCCTCAGAATCAGAATCAGTTCAATTATCCTCCTAGACCTGGTCCTTTTCCTCCTAGACAACCTTACCCTAACCAGGATCCTTCTTGGAATAATGGAAATAGCATCCCAAATCATGCTCAGAACTATTATCCCAACGGTTCCAGGCCAGGTGCTTCTAATATGCGGCCACCTTATGGTAATGTTTTCCGTCCTTATCGCCCAGAGAATGTGCATCCTCCTATTGGTAATGGTTTCCGTCCAATGCAGCATCCGAATGAGGGGCCTAGGTTCCCGTCTCCACCTCTCTTGACTGCACCTGATATCAGCAATCTAAGTGTGTCTCAATATCCGAGTCAAACTCAATATCGTCCCAATTTTATTCCTCAAGTTAGACAAGAGTTCAGACCAAAGATGGAATCCTCATATGCTCCTAACTTAAATGGTCCAAATAAGGTTTATCTTCCAAGGAGTAGTAGTGCCCCGGTAACTCATTCGACAACAACCACAGGCTACACCAACTCTTCCACTCCTGGAGTTCCACCTTCTCAGCCTCCAGTGGTTACTGGATCTGGTTCCAGCAATGGTATGTTGGGAACACCAGAGTGTCCACCACCATCTGAGTATGTTCAAGGTCTTATAGGCGTTATTTTACATGCTCTTAACATCTTGAAAACTGAAAAAGTTATGCCTACCGAGCCTAATATCTCGGATTGCATTCAGTATGGGGATCCAAAGCATCGTGGTACTGACGTAAAAAAGGCTTTGGACAATGCATTGGAACATCATATGATCATGGTGAAAAATGTAGGTAAACTAAAGCTCTACATTGGCAAAAATGAAGCTCTGTGGAACTGTGTAAACCCTTTAGGGGGAAACCCTAAGCAATACCCAAAAGCAACTTGGGATAGAATACAAAAGTTTCTAACTTCACCTTCCAGGCGAGGAGCATTTACAGAAACCCAGTGCAGGTTAGAAAGTTTGTTTTTCTTAAATCTATAATAGTTCCTTCCCCATGAAATGTTGTAAAATCATTATCATCCTCTTTTGATGTTAATATATAGGTATGAAGCTGCACAAGTTCTGAAAAAGGAATGTCTAAAAGAGCTTACGTTAGGTGACATACTTCAGATCTTGAATATAACAGCAACCACAAAGAAATGGATTACTCATCATCAAACAGGATGGAAACCAATTACTATTAGCCTTGCTGCAGAGACTACAAACGAGACAGCTACTGAAACGGATACAGGTATCCAAACTGTTGCCTGAAATTCAATCTATGTTCCATGAAATACTGAAGAAGATGCAGTAACAGCCATAAGCAGAGCATATATGGGTACTACTTCGAATATAAAATATTAGAGAACACAAAGACATGGAAAATAGTGTTTTCCATATCAAAAACTTCAGAATGAGATGATTCTGAAGTCTAAATACTAGTTCCTTAGTAGTAGCAGCACTTTTTTTTTGTTCATTTTACTTTCATCGGTTCAGTTTGAAGGATACAAGGGTAAAAATTTGGGGGTGGTTAAGGTTTAGACCTATTTTGCCATGTATTATTAGTACATGGTTGGGTTCATAAAAACCTTAGTGTTGCCATCACCAAGAAGATTGCACAATTTCATGTGGAGGATGGTAAACTTGTCACTGGGAATCATCACCAAAGTTTCTGCATCAGTTATGGCAATCTGTCTCGTTTGGTCTTAAGAAGTTACAGTTATTTTCGTGATATTCCACTGTCGTTGAGGAAAATATCTGTAATTTCACCTCTTTTTTTACTTTGTGGTTGCTTATTTCTTATTCTGAACCATTGAAGCTTCCTCTTCTTAAAAGCCGTTTATGTATGAAAATAATATCTACTGGTACTTTTATAAATACCTACATTACATTATATAACAGATGTTAGATATGATGGGGGTTTATTTGAATAGAACTATCTTTTGAGAAGCCTAGCAAAATCAGTCTGATTTATTTCTTGTCAGATCCGTGTGTTAGTCGTTCTATAATTTTAAATTCTACGTAAAATCTAGTGCTTTCAAATTTGAAATACAAGTGGTGGATTTTAATCAAAATTTTGAAACTTAAACAAGAAAACATGCTAGGTGTATCCGAGTTATTTAGAAATTCATAGCAAGTATATTCACACATAATATCGTAAATTTTACGTACCATGTACTATCAGTATCAAAGGAATATATGTTGGAATAAGATTACATTATTAACCAATAATTCAAATTGTTCTGTTGAAGGGAGAGACTGAATCAAGGTAGAAAAGGATTGTGAGACGGGAATGTCTGTTTCTGCAGATTATATGCCCTGCAAATGCCAAAATAAGTCCATCAATAAAACAACAGTACTAATATTTCTCTAAAATTCGTTAGTATCTTCAACCATACAGTATAGCTAAGTCAAGAGAAATAGGGTCTTGACGATAAACTGACCTGTTAGCTTTGATTCCACCAAGTCCGATGGTTCCTAAGACGATCAAAAGGAAAGGAGCACCGATCAACCAAGGGTTACCTCTTTTTGCAGATGCATATGTTTGCGAAACTCCAGTCTTCACGACCCTCGAGTACACACCTTATCAATGTTACAAACCGAGAGTCTCATCAATGAGTGTAACCCACTAAAACTCATATGAGTGTTGAGTCGTCTTTTTACCTGCGCTATAATATCGGTGACTCTTAACATCACCTGCAAACAGAGAGACCAATGTGTTACTCACAAAGCTTGATATTGTAATTAGAGACAATGGTTCACAATGAATCTATATGTTCTATAGAAAACAAAGTGTGTCCTGATCTGCGGACTTGTAAACCCAAATGAGCTAAAATTGTTATTGCTATAACAGAGTAGTATGTCATAGTCTCTTTTTCTCATTCTTCCGACAACTATAGCTCCAAGGACTCAAATCTGTGATATCAATACCAAAACTGTTTTAACGCTAATGGGAACTATAGCGGAACATCCAGACTTGAAAGCACTAAACCCAATGAACAACTCATTGTTGTACTAGGTCTTGATTCATTTTCAGAACATATAATCTCGTGCACAACTGGCAAGCAAAAGATATAGAAAACTACTCGCTCGAAGGGCATGGGAAGGTATGTAAATCCATAATGTTCGTTAAGATATCGGGATTTAGGTCCTCAGCCAGTGGTTAGAATTGTAACTTGATTTAACCCACAAGGAAGAACCTAGTAGCTCATTTGGGTTTCTGCAGACCATGATTCATAAAAACCTCTTTTGACTATAACCAAGGAAAGGTCAATCTGAGAGAGAATTACCAGACTCTAGGCAAGAGTAAGCTTCAGATATCTGCAGCAAATTGAATGCTTTCTAGTGAGAAGGAAACTAAACAAAAGATTGCAGAGAATTGTGGATAAATGATTTATCCAAAAAAACAAAAACAGAGAACCTAACCGATTTGAACTTAGACTCAGCTCGGAGCTTCTGATCATGTGGAAATAGGTCAGGATGTGACTCCCATACTTTCTTCCGGTAAGCAGCTTTAACCTATCATGCCATCAAAATTACATATGTGAAAATCCCATGGATATCTCGCAATTCCCACACCTTCGGATTAATTAAATTGCTCAAGTATACGATCGGAAAAATTCAGCTCTCAAATTGAAAAAAGGTTCGAAATCCGAAGGAGACACTGGGATTCAATCCGGCGATCACCGTATCAAAAAGATGGAGCCAAAACCCTAATTATCGAATTCCCCCAAAACAAACCACAACAATCCAAAGAAGAAGAAGAAGAAGTGAAAGTAGAAACCTGAGAAGGATCGGGACGAGAATGAGGAGAAAAGCCGAGCAAGATCTTGGCTTCCTCCACCTGCATTTTCCAAAAAGCTTCCCGCGTCTACGTTCGCCTTCTCAGAGTCGGTCCATTTTATTAATCTCATATTTCGATCGAGTATCATACGTGTAACTCTCACCACCAGTAGCGTTTCACGCGCCTATTTCAGTTTCTCATCACTAGACCAAATACTTATTTGTACGCATAATCTAGATTTTAGTTGGTGTAAGAAAAATTGATATAGATCTTAGTCAATTATTAAAAATATCATATTTTAAATATACAAAATGATAAAATTATAATCAAACTATAATATTTCAGTGTACCACAAAATTTAATTTTGATAAGACTTCATAAAAGCAAAGGAAATATGTCCTAAATGATGTTTTCTAATTAATTACACTCTAAACATCATTAAAAATATTATAATTTTATCCATATTTGCATTAAAATTGTAAAATAAAATATAGCAAAAATACCAATTCCATAACCGTTTTAACCCTA
>OVBW01000694.1:0-11057 GCA_900406355.1 Erysimum pusillum | reverse complement strand
TAGAGGAAAAAAAAAATGAACCAGTCAGTTGAAATACATCTAAGTGAAACATTTAATAACAAGTTCATAATTATCTAGGAGACAGCTTGGAAACAAGAGTTTGAAAAGTGTAAATCGTCGCCTAATCTTTACAAGCAAAGTACCTCGAGCAGCAGCATCTTCTTTCCGTTTGAGGTCCTACATAGAACCAAAATAAAACATTCAAATGAAGAACGATGCCAGGTAATGCAAATTTCGAAAGGTTTTTTTTTTTTTTTTTTGATAAAAAAACATATGCACCAGCCGGGAATCGAAAGGTTTTAAACATGTAAACAAGGAAAAAATAATCATGTGTGCACACATAGAACCATTGCAAAGAGCTATCTAAAGACTGCACATTTTCAAAAAACAAGAGTCAAAGTCTCCAGTACTTAGAATTATAGAGCTTAAAAACTAAACGAAAACTAAGAAACAATCCAACCTGAAGAAATAATAACTAAGAAACAATCCAACCCCAAGATAGAAGAAACCACATTGAAAGGTAAATCTTATAGGAATCAAGTGAAGGAGAAGGCTCATAGTGTATAAGTCAATGCTTTCATTTAACTAATTGTATCCGTCAATACCTGCTCCCGTCGTTGAAGTTCCCTCTCTTTGGCTTGAAGTTCCTTCTCTTTCTTCTTCAAATCCTGGATTCCCAACAATTAAACAAGGCACAAAAAGTTAACACAACTCACTCCAAGATCCACCTACTCACAAAAATAATATAATAAAATCTACTCCATTATCTCTAACCAACCTGTGTACCAGGTCTGTCAAGAGGAATGTCTACGGTTCGACCATAATCAAAACCAACAGGCTCTGGAGGCAAAGGCGAAAGTCTTGAATTCGATGCAGGTGGAACACCTTTAGGATTCTAAATAACAAAATTGGATTCACAAAGCATTACAAATCAGTTAAGAAAAATCGAAACTTCATTGCTTCATAATTCAGTGACAAGCAGAGAAAAGCATCGCAAACTCAAGAACAACACTTGATTATTCAAAATCTAAACTTTTATTGAACCAAAGTTTCAGGAATATAAAGCTATAAACTTTATCAACCTTTGAATTACAAATCTCTCATAAATGTTCAATTTTTCAGAAGAGACTGCTCATGAGTCATGAACCTCCAAAAAACCCTAAGTAAAACCCAAATGATTAACAAGATTCAATTAATCCAACCAAAAACTCGAATACCCAATTCAGAGAAGCAAGATTGGAGAGCGATTAAAATCTCTAGTTTTTCACAAATTAATCCAAAGTCAAAAAAGCTTACAGCGAAAGGATTGACTTCTTCTTCTTCAGCGAATGGATTTGGATCATAACGATTAGCCATGGCTATCAAAATACAACAGCTTCAGAAGATTCAACAAGCTAAAATATCAGAAGAAGACTTTGTAATCGATCTAAGATCTTAACACGGACCGAGGATTAGACGAACGTTGAAGACAAGACATATATACACAAAAGCGTGTCTTATTAGTAAATAATTATTATTTATTTGTTATATTGTTAATTACCATTAGTCTTATCTGATTTTATTCTTAATCCTCCTTAGTACTTTACACTTAATATTTTAATTTTTATATTAGTTGTAAAATTAACAGATTCATTAAAAATATAATGTCATCCACCAACATAAGCAAAAATAAAACTATTAGTCCTTTTTTAAAAGATTTATTCAACGACTCTAGTTTCAAATAATTTGAATTTTCTAATGAGTACACATATGGAGGAATTGATATTGTCCTCCTTTGGTCAATGATCTTGTCTGCTTCTAAGAACGTTTGAAAAGTAACCCCATCACATACGGCAAAATTTTAAAAAAAATTAGATATTTATTTTGTCTTCTAATTTTTAGACAAAATATTGAAAAATGACATGTTCAAATTCAGAAACATTACAAAACCCTTAAAATTTGGTTTCTATGCCTTTTATAACATTTCATTGAAAACTTTTGCTTTATAACAAGAAGATATATCACAAAAAAAATATAAAAATAAAGAAGAAGATATGTTTTTAAAACTTTTAAATTATATGAAAATGATGGAAAGAAGTAAAGAACCTTTAATGTGATAAACCTAAACTTTATATCCACAAACAAAAAAAGTTTTATTGAGAGAAAAAAAAAAAGATTTGAATTTTAATTATAACTAAATTTTTTAAAAACCCAATTTAATATGAACCGTTTTTTTTTTTTAATTGGAATTAATCAACGATCGAGAGACCAAAGCACAATAAAGAAGACCATGAAAACTATTCTAATCAAAAGAGAGTAATGATTAAACTATGAACTTATATATAACAATGAGAACAAAAACAAAAACTTTTTCTATATTTAATCTGATTAAAGCTGTATGTGTTTATGTTGTAGTCTCTTCAGCTTTCCTCTGCACTAATAAACTTGGAATCACACTACTCCGTTTTAGTCTCCGGTTATTGCCAATTCGTTTCCTAGTCGATGAAGACCGGTCTACCCAGTTCTTGTCTTCTTCAACCGCTCGGTTCCACCGTTCTTTAAATGCTTGAAGCTCCCATGTTGATTGTCTCCGTATCTACTCACAAAACACACAAATTACACTACTGTTCAAGCGAACAAACACGGTTTCGAAAGCAGCTTAATCAGGTGATTATAACTCACCTCTGTTCTTGAATCAAAAGTTGCAGAACCGCGTCTCTGCATATTAAAAAAAAGTGACCAAAGTTGTGAAATTTCTGTTTATATTTACAGTCAAGAAATGAGGATTTTGGATGGTTTAAGTAGCTTACTCGAGTCACTCCGCTGCGAGCTGAGTTCTGTGGAAATTAGGAAGAGATTATTTGTTTATCGGTCTTTGGTTTTTACAAGGAGAATATGGAGGGAAGTAATAGAGGATCTTACCTTCTTATCGGGATAACCGCTACCACCTAGAGTTTGAATGCCTTGATGGAAGATATATTCGCTGTCGACAATGCCTACTTTCTTGCTACGCTCACCCTATAACAACATTTTCAAAACTGATTCATCTAGAGAATGCAATACGGTCACAATGCTAATGAACGCTCACGAGGTTGTAAGGACTTAAAGAAGAAAAAAAGAAATGGACTTTACCTGAGCACAGTACCCAAGTTTCATATCCATTCCCCACCCATGAACCAGATCATTCTGCAAACCGCAAAGAATCAACAAGAGTTGGATGCAATTTTATCAAAAGCAGAACAGATATCTTGTGTATAAAAGTTCATTTCGTAAAATTACTTGTATTAGATTCCAAGTGCAAAACCAGGCAGATCTTGAAAATACTGGAGCCATGCCTTCAACAAATCTAGAAAAACATAGAAATATAGACAAACAATGACATTAATGTCTGTGTTTTGGCATATAAAGAAGTCATAAATTGTTTTTGTTACTTAAGAAATTTTACCCGGTGCAGGGAGGCCCTTCGCTAGCATTTGAGCACTTCATATTGCCTCTACTGTCGTAAACTCGCCTGCGGTTTTGTAATCACTTTTTTGTGTAAGTAATAAAAGACACAAATTATCAAGAGAATTCATTAATAAGTGGTTCACAGGAACTCACCTATGGAATGTTTTCGTTCTCGACCGGACTGTAATTCTATGGTGAACTTCGGTTGAGTTTGGGTGCAAGGCCGGTTGAGATATCTCCAGCCCAGCTGATTTAACTATCCTCAGGTATCTGCAGAGAGACTATTTAGGAACCAAGATTTTACCTTTACAGTTTGTTAAATTCTACAAGTGAAGGAGTAAATGAAACTTTACCTTTGAGGGTTGAAATTCTCAACTCCAAGATCTTCATCCCAAAGAAAGACATAATCGTAAATGGAGACAATATCAGGATGGAGAAACCGTTTCGCGAACCACCTGAGTAAAATCGAATACTTTATGTCAAACCATTGTAACACTATGAAACTAGACATACACAACATTCTACCGTCCTCAACTGAGATAACCGAGCTATATAACCCATGATTATGTCAACAATATCGTTAATATCGAAAACATCACTATACCATTTTGTCTGGTTATGTGCAACTATGTGTATGGCTTTTGAGCTCCACTCTAGATCCCACCATTGATCCATGTTTCCATCATAATGAAATAGAATAACAGTGAAATTCGCCGGAAGAAACTGAATACAACAAACAAACTAACATTAGCAAAGAAACTATTCAGATACCTGCCTCGTTAATTCACTGACTTTAACAAAGCATGTTTACCTTCTTTACAACAGCGTCAACATTATCCTTTTGCTTAAGTCCTACTGGCATTGCCAACAAGTTACGGTTGGTCAATTCGCCGCTCTGTTGTAAGCCGACAACAGAGATCAGAAAATTCCTCTACCAACAAATATATCTGATTCCTCTATAGCTAATTCAAGTTTACAGAGTAATCTAACCTTTGACCTCAAACTACTACTTGACCAAAGTGGCTTTAACTCCAAATCTGATCTAGGCTGCATGATACCAAAAGGTAAGCCCCTCAACTTTTCACTGACTGGTTCAGATTCCTGAACAAGATTGCATCATCAACTTTAGACCGGCAATGCATCAACATTAGAAACAAAGAGAAGGGTGTAAAAAGAATGTTACCTTTGCCATCTCAAATGGATAATCTGTTTCTTCTATCTGAGCAATGTACCAAAAACAAAAGACATTTACATATCAATAATCTCATCGACATATTAAAAGAAAATACAAACTCTATTTAAAATGATCTCTTCTACAATACCTCTGTTTGTTCATACTGGATATTTGTTGTCTTATACCAAAAGATCAAAAGTACTGTACACATGAGCGCCATTATCGGTTTCATTTTCCACGATGATTTACCCTGCAGATATCCAGCATTCCCACATTAAATCAATAGCCGCATAACTCGGATAATCACGATAACTTCGTTTAGAAACAGAGATCTACAGAGGAAAAAGCTTTACTTACCCCTTCTTGAGCATTGTTTCTTCTCTTAACAAGTGACTTCCATGATTTAATAGACGGTAAATCATGTTCCATAATCTATTAACCGAGCTACAAAAAAACACACACACAAAGCAAAATTCATCACATTCCATACAACAACAAAAGACATTTCAAAGTTTTCAGCAATTAGAAAACTCACCAAAGCCACCGTCTTTGTGTTCCCTTCACAAGAACAGAGAACAGAGAAACCAATTTCAAACCTTAATCGTCACCAAATCTCAGTTCTATATCTACGCACATGCAAAGAATGTATCTTTCTGGAAAAATCTACACGAGAAACACAATAATCAGAGGCTCCACATAAACACAGCATAAAAGCAAATAAAAATCGAAACTTTTTTAACATGTAATCTAATAAATCTTTCCTACAAAAAATGAGATATTTTCTCCGGAACAATGAGATTATAAGAAGAAGATAAAAAAAGCTGAGAGAAACAAACACACAAAGATGGCTCCTTTCAGAGTCTACTCACTCTCCCAGAAACAGACGAACACAATCTGGGCCACTGTGAAAGTGAAACGGCTACGGATTCGTAAATTAAACGAATAGAAACAAAGAGTTTTTAATGGAATTCTTGGATTTTTTTTTGTTCTCCAGATCTAGGGAAAGTAAATAACTCTAAATACTAATGATCTGTTTAATGACAGATACAAAAAAAAAGTTAGCTTTGGGTTACACATTAATTACCAATTAATTAGCCAACAAAAAAAATACTTATCAAAGCTTCTATTTAGGAAGAAATCTGGTCACAAACTGTTCAACAATTTCACAAAACAAAAAATAAAAATTAATGGCGGTGCAATAAATTTCAAAGATGGGATCTTTAATTAAAGAAACAGAGTAGAAGAAAAAAAAAAACAGAATCTTTGAATTAAGAGACATACCTTTAAGAGAGAAATCTGAAAACTTGAAGAATGTAGAATCGAATCACTGTAATGAAGCAAACCCAGCTTGTAAAATGAAACCAAGAAGCTACGTTTATAGAGAGAAAGTAAAGTGTGTTCACTTTAAAAGCTGAGGTTTTTTTCACCAAAACCAATCTCTAGAATCGATCGGAAACCAAACCCAACAACAAAATTTTTCTAAGAGGAATCGAAAGAAAACAAAAAAAGAAAGCAAAAAAAATGTTTTGGTGGAGTGATTCGTGTCATCTGCTAAATCTATCTATCTCTCTCTCTTCTTCTTCTAAAAAATTAATTAATTTAATTGTTTATTTTAAAAAGTTGGATTCTGTGACCGAATAAGAGAATTAGAGGAATAATATTTTATTTTTTTATAGTAATGTATTTATGCGTTATATAATTAAATTTTAAGACAATACTTTTTCCATGTTTTGCGTTTTCCTCAATTATTTAGTTTACAACAACTTTCAATAAGAAACAGAACATGAGTGTCTGTGGTTTGTTCCTAAAGCAACTCCAAATCCAAAGCACCAAAAAGCTTTCTACTTCTCGGGTTGTTCAACTAGAACATGACTTAGTAGCCTAACTCGATTCCGATTGGCTTTTGCTTTTCAGATTTGTGTTAAGTTTGTTAGCTTAAGATGCTAAATTCTAAACCGGAGTAAACCATTATTGGCTTATTATATTGGATTGAAATACTACTTGGATCTAATTTATATACACGTGTGCATTTCAGGTAAGGTATCAGATCTGAATTATTCAAATTTTTCTAACGAGCAAATGTAATCATCAAGTAACTATCTGAAGTAACCAAATTCTACTATGTTTGAGTAATTAAGATTTTAAACATATACAATAAAATTTACTTTTGAGAGAAAATAAAAGTTTGAAACAAAATATCATCAATCAGCCAAACATGTCTAATTTAAAAAATTGACAAAAAAAGTTAAATAAGAATTAGTTAAATTTGGGGAAAAATATATAATTATTATGATGACTTTTATTACTTGAGAGATTGCAACTATCATGTCAACATAGAAGATTAGAAGACGATTAGTTGGTGATTGGCACGACATGGACTCCAAGCTGATGGATCATGTTACTTGCTTTTCCATGGAACCCAACGATTTTGCAGCCGTCTTTTTGGAGTAGAAAGATGGAGCTAGATTCAAATCCAACAGGAATAGATGTTCGTTTGTTAGTCCAAAACCTAAGCATGGTTATAACTTCGACTTCATTTCCAAACATTTTGTCGTAAGAACCCTCCACGGCTATTATGTATTCACTTGGATACTCAAGCTCAAACTGCCAAAATAACAATTTATAATGTTAACATATCCACAAACCCCAAAAGACATGTATGTAGCAGTAATGGTTAATCACCTCTTTGACGTCAAGTAGTTTTTTGCTACCATGATCGTCTCCAATGACCACCTTATTGTCCTCGTCGTCGTACACAAACTTAAGAAATGCCACACCGTTGTCACCTTGTCCTACATATATCTTTCTCACATTGTCAAAAACACCATCTTCCCAGAAGGCTCCTCCATCACCACCTCGTGCCTCTAACTTGGTCGTAGTACTAAGAGGAGGAAATGGATGAAAATATGCTCCAATAGCAATAAGATCAAACTCACTGTGCCATCCATAGAACCCAACAAGAGCACAACCTTTACTCTCCAACACGAATTTGGTACCTCAAACGATTCCAAATGTTGGAGAGGTCCTCCCTTTTGATGATTTGAATATCAATGATGTAACCTTTGCACTAAATCTTTTGTAAGTTCCCTCCACAGACGTGATAAATTCATTTGGATAGTCTAGCTCAAACTGCAATAGAATAAGACTTCTTATATATATGAGGCTAATTTAGTATTTGGCAAAAAAAATTGAGTGGTTTTTTTGGAGTTATATATGACCTCCTCTTCTTTGTCTGATAACCCCTTCTTTCCATGATAACACCTCACAGTGTCGTGGTACTCGAATCTGATACGCCCTACATTTTTGTTGTTATGACTACATATCACCTTTTTTATGCCAATGAAAACACCATCATCCCAATGCAAGGGCTACCTCCACTAGCACCGTGGCATTCCGATTTAGTTAAAGGAATCGTTGTGTAATATGCTCCAAGGAAGTTGAGGTTCTTCTCAGCATATCCATGAAACCCAATGATTTTTTTCCCTATCTTTGTAAGTGAAAACTTATTACCCTTTTCATATCCCATCATGTCGGAAGTTTTGATGTTCGTTATGAATTGAAGTGCTTGAATCACACCTGACGCATCATCGTAGTATCCTTCTACAGATACCAAATATTCATTGTCGACATGGTTGATCTTAAACTGCATTAAAAAGATTGGTAAAAAATAAAGATCTGAACATAAAGGAAAACATAGAATGTTGGATACATACCTTCTGCGTAAAACCTCTACCCGAGAGACCATGGACTGATCCATCTTTAGGTTGTCCATTCTTGACATAATCGAACTTGATGTATTGAATGCCTTCAGAACCACCTCGTACATGAATCTTTGTTATACCTTCATGGTCTGCTCCATCATCCCATGGCGTGCCTCCCTGTCCGCCTTTTGCTTCTAATCTACTTGGAGGGATCCATGTAAAATATGCTCCAAGTGAGACCATGTTCGCCATCCCCATATATGTTAGATAACCATGAAACCCAACGATTTTCTTCCCCTTGACTGCAAGTGAAAACTTGGTACCCGTTTCATATCCAATCATTTCAGAGACCTTAAAGTTGGTTTTAAATTGAAGTGCTTTAATGTAACCATATTTGTAGTACCCCTCAACAGATTCGAGATGCTCATTGTTAAGATGATTNACAAAAAAAAAAAAAAAAAAAAAAAAAAAAGGAGAGTTGAAAACAAATTAAGAGTACAATTTAAGTTAATCGAGGGACTTTAATTTAGTATATTTCCAAGACATACAATCTCTGTGAAACCTCCTTCCCTAACACCAAAGAGTTTTCCAGATTTTAGATGTCCATTCTTAGTATACTCAAAGTTTATGGAATGAATTCCTTCACGACCACCTTGCACATAAATCTTGGAAACATCATCATGGTCTGATCCATCATCCCAAATATCGCCTTTCGTGTGGCTAATCGCTTCCAACCTTTGGGCCATCACCAAGTCACCAACTGAGTGGAATTTTCATACATAGAAGAAGGATATTGTGTTAATCTCACCCCTCTCAATAATTTGCATCATTAAGCTTTTCAAGCCAATATCCAACAAGTTCAAACTTAAAAGGAAAAAGATCATATATGAAGATATAGTAATATTGGAGTTATTTCTTGTTTCAAAAGTTTTTAGAATGTGATCATTACATTAACATATTAGAACTAATTAAGATTTTAGATATACACATCAATGAATTAAGTCTGCATTGGGAGGGAGGGAGAGAGAGAGAGATAACCTCTTGCGGTTAAAGAGAGAAGAAGACTTGATGAACGTCCGGAGAACTTGTGCGATCCATATACGAGACATGATCGTGTCTTTATAAATTATATACATGTATTAGGTCTTCTACGAATTTTTCCTATATTATGACAATGGTGAAATAAGAAAATAATTTAGAGAATAATGCCGGCCGAGAACAGAGTGGGTTGACAAAGCGAATAATTAAAGACTAAGGGAGCGAGACTTTTCTAGAACAATGGTTGTTATTATATATAAATTGAAAAACCTCTTACTATATCATCCAAAATGTTTTTAACAAAACCATTGCTCAAGAAGTTGGTTTGTCAAAGTTCGATTTCAGCAAAGTTGATCTTCTTCTGACAATGCTCTTTCTTTTTCGTTGTCCATTGTTTTCTACCATTTTTTTTCTTTCCCTTTAATAAATCGGGATTTATCCCACTTATCAAGGCTAATTTCTACACGGACTATTGTCATCGTAATAATCATAAAAGAACTATTAAGCCATGTCAAATCTTACGTAAATCAAAACTAATCTAGTTGATTCCTACACGAACAACAAAATTGTGGCTAGAAGTAAATTAAAAACTACATTGAGTCAAACGTTATGATTCTTTTAAGCTGTTAGTACTTAGATGCCAAGTGAAGAAGGAAATATAAAAACTATTAAAAACGTTGATTTATTAATTACGTCATTGACTAATCACAAACAATGTTGGTTTACAATTTAGAAAAAAAGAATTGAAACAGAAAACGACACTGAATTAGAGAACTACATGCCTAACTCCCCACCAGAAAACGATATTAAAGGATTAATCACTTATGCAAACTACACTGATTAAGAGAAATCCAAAAAAACAAAAAAATTATTACAAATATAAAAGGAGTAGTAAGTTAAAAAAAAAAAAAAAAAAAATTAGTTCTCAAGGNTTAAGCACCTCTTTGATTTCAAGTGGTGTTTTGTTTCCATGATCGTCTCCAATAACCATCCGAGTGTCTTTATCGTACACAAACTTGAGGAATGCGATACCATTTTCGCATTGTCCTACATATATCTTTCTAACATTATCGTAAACACCATCGTCCCATGACTTACCTCCTCGACCACCACCTTGTGCTCGTAGTTTCTCTGCAGTAGGAGGAGGTATCTGACTAAAATATGCTCCAATAGCAACGAGATCACGATCACTATGTCGTCCATGGAACCCAACGACAGCACATCCTTTGTTCTCTAACACGAATTTGGTACCTGATACGATACCAAATGTTGGAGAGGTTCTCCCTTCTGATGATTTGAATATCAATGACGTGACCCTCATATCACTAGGTCCAAAGCTTTTGAAAGTCCCTTGCACATATGTGATCAGTTCATTTGGATAGTCGAGTTCAAACTGCAATAGAATCATAATTCTCATTAGAGACTAATCAAGATCTTATATATTTAGAGTTTGCGGGATCTATAAGACTATAATAACCTCTTCCTCTTCTCCTCCATCTTGTATACTTTGCCACCCGTGTTGACGCTCTACAATTGTACGGTTGTGGTAGTGAAATGTGACACATTTTATGTTAGTGGTATTATAATTTACATATACTGTTCTGATGCTTTCAAAAACACCATCATCCCAAGGTAGGCCTCCAGTACCACCGTAACATTCTGATTTGGTAATGGGAACCGTTGTGAAATATGCTCCGAGAGAGTTGAGATTCTTGTCA
>OVBW01000693.1:0-10788 GCA_900406355.1 Erysimum pusillum | reverse complement strand
TTATGCAGCTCAATCTCTTAAGCTTTCATGCACTTTCCATACTTTTTAACTTAACCTACCATCCATCAGCCGAAGCTTGAAACCAAGGCAGTTCTACAATTAAGCAGCACTAATATAAAACACACCGTTCTTCAAAAATTACAAAATGAAGACACAGTTTGCCACTACTGAACCATACTCAGATCCAACTAATTTAGCAGCCTATGCTAGTCGTCTAGGATTCCGTGATAACATAATTCACAAAAAAAAAACAGGCATTACAACTGTTAAAAGCTTCAAGCTTTCTCCGCCAACAAGGAACTGCAAAAAATGGTTGGCTTCCCGAGAACAATCATACTTCGTTTTGGCCTTAAGACTACGGTTAAGAAGTTAAAGTTGCCAGTCTATGGTAGGGATCCCCATTTGCTCGAGTAGCTGGTTTGCGCGAGAGAAATGCCTGTCCAAAGGTGGAACATTTCTGTTATATATAGTAGTTGGGGCAACATAAGCACAACTGCAGATAATTGCAGGTCATGTCTTGCAGACTCAGTGAATTACATTATGCATGTACATATAGGCGGGAGAGAAAAAAAAAAAGTTTACTAGACTTGAGCTAACCTGCAGTTGAAGAAGCCTCTATTCGCCGACAAACCAGATGGATGAGCTGCTGTGAGTATATGATGTTTAGTCGCATCTATCAACCTGAATTCATAGAGTATAATCAATGAAGAAGGCGTTTAACAAGTTTTAGTGCTTTGCAAATCGAAAAGAGAATTTCAGTTACTAATCTTCTCATCATTCATAAAACCAAACCTACTTGGATTTCTCTTGAGCGTATCTTCCCCAGAGGAGAAACACAACACCTTCCCTCTGCTGTGAGATACTTTGAATAACAGCATCAGTAAATTGTTCCCATCCTTTCTTTGCATGTGAATTAGGCTGTTTACTCCTTACTGAATTAGAGGGAAAGATAAACCAACATATTTGTGAGAAGACTTGCAGAATTTTGAGAGTTTTTATACGCGATATAATAAACATTACCTGTAAGAACAGCATTCAGCAACAAAACACCCTAAAAAGAAAATAAAAGTGAATTGCTTGATATTCAACAAGGAACAAAAAATGAGAATTGGTGGCAGTGGCAATAAGTAGAGAGGGATCATAAAGAAACTCCATTTACCTGCACAGCCCATTTCTGTAGATTACCGTGACGCGGGATGGAACAGCCAACATCTTTCTGAAGCTCCTTAAATATGTTCAAGAGACTAGAAGGAAGCTTCTCTCCTTCAGGCACAGAGAAGGACAAACCCATAGCTTGACCAGGTCCATGGTAAGGATCCTAACCAAACAGTAAAACTTGTTAAAGCATCAACCACCTATAAGAAACCAATGTTCATTCCAAATGCAGTACCTGTCCGATAATGACAACTTTGACTCGATCAAAAGGAGTTGTATTAAGGGCATTGAAAATCAAGTGCTGCGGCGGATAAATCGGAAGGCTTTTACAGTCAGCGATGATTTCACGTTCAAGGAAACTAGAAAGGGTTTTGGCGTAAGGTTTATTCAATTCTCCAGGAAGAGCTTTAAGCCATGATTCTTCTACTAAGAGCTCACTCAACGGCACGTAGCAGTTTCCTTCAGCTGCAATTTTCAAAATCTTAAAACCCTAGAAAAATTCTCATTGCCCAGATCGCGGATACTCTTAAGGAGACTGTAAATGAAGAAAAAAACGAACCTTTGGCTTTCGTGACCTTCTCGGAGCAGACGGCGAGGTTTCGCTTGGACTTGGCAACGAACTTGTTGAACTCGGAGCGAGCGACCTGTTCGGGTGTAAGGCCAGACGAGTCATCGGCGACGGAACTTGTAACGGTTACACGAGGAGGCGAGCTTGCTGTAGAACCCAAACCGCGGGATCCTCCGGCGACGGAGACGGCGGGGAAAGAGGAAGAAGAAGGCGAAGAAGGGGAAGCTTTGAGGCGTTTCGCAGGTTGGAAAAAATCCATTAGGGTTTTAGATGTTGACGAAGCCATTTCCGTTTCAGAAAGAGTATCAGTCACTACGAAGAAGAGATCCCAATTTTTTTTTAATTTTCTCACCAAATTCCCCAAAAAAGATTTACATTTCCCAGAAAATTTACTGAGAAGAGTTAAATGGCGGGAACAACGGTGGTACAGATCGGTTAAGGCAGCTCTTCAGGCCGGTTTAAACCGGTCAGAAGACCAATCTCACACAACAGTATGCTTTTGTTTTTATGAAGGCGTTTTCTTTTAACTGTAGACTGTAGTACTTCTACTGAGAATAACATGAGCAAAGGGGCTAAAAGATATCAGCATTGTCACAAAGGTATGAGTATCACTGAAATTGGTTCTTAGTTTCTATAAAAAGACTTAGTCTATCAGATCATCATGTCGAAAAGGAAAAAAATAGGGACAAAATCTCTCTACTGGTATATATACATAACTGAAATTAATGGGAACAACAGAGACTCGCCTGATCTTCTTATCTTCCTCAAAAGATTAACCAGGTAAGAATAAAGTTAACAACATTTTCCACTGCAGCTCTCAAGCTTTCTGATGATGGAGAGAAGATGAAACTATTTTGAGAAAACATGGGAGTCCAATTCAAATTAGGTCTTCTTGATTTTGCTGATATATGCCTGGAGTTGAAAGCAGACACAAAACAACGGTTAGGAACATCGTGTGTTTTCGGTTGATTAACTTTTAGAAAGCATAAGGTTATGAAGGAACCTGCACGAGCTTGGTAAGCTTTGGTTTTGAAGCGGATAGATAATGGTCAATCTTCTCCTGTGTTTGAGGAACGTTTCCACTTTGCATTGTAACAGTCACTTTCTCAATTACTTTCTTCACTATGTTTTTGTAACCATCTTTGTTCATCTTACCTTCTTTCCAAGCTGGTTTTAAAAGCTCCTTAACAACCTCAACAAGCGCAAACTTAAACGCTCGCATTTCTTTTGAGTCTTTCCCTTTCTTGTTTTCTTCGTCACTTCCTTCATCATCATCATCATCATCCACGACGTTGTCAGCATCATTGGTGTCTTCTCCAGTTTTCTTTCCCTCTTCTTCTTTGCTAGCTTCATCAGTCTTTTTCTCCCCGTTTTCCTTGGGATTTAGAGATAGTTCCTGAATCCCATTAACATTGTTTACCTTTGATGCAGTAACTGCTGGGACTCCTTCCGTGCCAGTGCTCATCCCAAGTCCCCATAGCAGATTTGGATTACTACTTTGAGTATGGACCGCGGTAGTAGCCTGATTTGGTTGAACAGCCACGGAAGATTCTGAATGCAGCGGCATCTGCAATGCCTGTGTAAGCAGTGGACTGGGCTGCCCATTTGCAAGAAACTGCGCTATAGTTGCTGAGATGTTTGTAATCTGATCGATTTGTTCCTTGCTCACAGTATTTTGGACAAAAGGAGGTTTCTCTACCGTTGATTGATCATTATTTTGATAAACTTTTCCACTCTCAAGACTGCTCAAGTTCGAGCCTAGAGCTAGCACTTGTTGACTTCCTCCAGCAGGTACTGAGCTTTGGTACGGCAATCCATTATGATTCTGACTAAATGCTTGAACTGAAGCAATGTTAACTGGGTTACTGTAACTCTGATGTGAAGCAGCTTTAGGTTTCTCAACCATAGTTTTGTCACCATGTGAAAACATACCATTACTCCTCTGATCATAATTAGTGACCAAATCATCTTTAAGAACTCGAGATTGTGAACTCTGACCAGTAATGCCAATACCGTGCTCTTCCTTCACGGGGTTCTTTAAAGATTGGACTCCATAATTCCAATCAGGAGACATCTCCATGTCATCAATCCAGCTACTACCATTCCCTTTATATTCAGAAGTCCCCTTACTGACACGAGAAACTTCGATCCCACCTAATTTTCCATGATCCAATCTTTCAACATCATTCCATTTATTACTATGACCACTATAATTGTTATTGTCCTGTCTATAAAAGTTGTTGTTTCTATCAACACCATGATGAGAAAACCTGCAATACTTGCCATTACGACAGAACCCCGCAGCGAAAAACTTGCACGGGATATTCGAACTCCTGTGGAATTCTCCTCCACCATCACCGTCCCTTCTTTGTGCTTCTTTCTCTCCGGTAAATTCGCTTCTGTGCCTTCTCATTCTTGGGTCTGAAACACCATCATGTAAATGCTCCCTTCTTAAATTATCCTTGGGAAAATCAGTATTGTAGTCAGAAGACCTCGCACTTTTCATCATATCCTCTTCTCTGAAATCATCGGTGTGATATTTCGTCTCCCTAGACTTTCTAATACTATTATCTTCCCAACCATAATCGCTGCTTTGATCAAACTGATGATCGCCGCCTCTCCTATTAAATTCTCTGATTGGCGGAGGCGAATCTCGTGTTCTGGTCTTGTGTCTGTCATAAGATCCCGCATCTCGTCTTGCTCTATAGACGGGACTCCTACTACGGCTTCTACTCCTGCTATTACTTCTACTTCCACTCCTAAGGACAAACAAAAGAAACGTAAAGTAAGAACTGAAGAACAAATAAACAAGAATCTCTAACTCAAACAACTAACCTAGGGAAAAATTGTTGCCTAGTATCATCTTGTTCAGAATAATAACTGTTATCGTTATCATGTGAAACTCTGCTTCTACTCCTAGCTTCTCCAGGATGTTGGTCGTCTGCACCAGCAGACCTCCTGCTACCATTACTCTCTGCATTGAACCGGACAGGCTCAGACTCGTTGTCACGGTAATAAGAACCTGATTTTACATTAACGATAGAATGATGATGGTGTGTGTTGTCTTCTTTAGAGTCCCACTTTGAAACACGTTTTCTTCCCAAACCACTCATTTCTCTCAAACTAGTAGCAATATCAAAAGAAAATCTGCAGAGAAGAAGTTTATACAGAGAGGAAAATCAGCAAATAAGTAGAAGAAATGGTATCACTAAAATTTGAACATAATGTATGTTAAACGCACAATCCAAAAGCATAATCTTGTCTTGCAATTGAAAATATTGATCTTGTAATCATAATAGATATCAAAACTAGAAAATAAGTGAAGAAGCCCAAGCTTGGAATTACAGAAACAAGGAGAAGAACTGAAATTGAAATTGAAATTCTTCAAGGGAAATTATACTCGCAATTGTTTCACAGAGCCCAGATAGAACCTCAAGACTAAATTGAACCTAATTAGAGCTTAATAGACCAAATTTTATCGAAGAAAAATAACCCTAAAATCAGAATAAAACGAAAGGAGAGACAGCACACTCACTTGAATTCGAATAGGGATCTTCATCACCAAAACACAGAGACAAAACCCTAACACCAAGCTTAATCTCCCATTGACAAATCAAAAAAGAGACTGGTCGAATATACGGTATAAAGAAAGAAGAAGACANTTAAAAAATTTTTTTTTTTTTTTTTTTTGGAGAAGAAGAAGGGCCTTTCCAACAACAACAAAATCTACAATTCTTTCGCTAGATTCTGCTCTGTGTTAAGTACTCTTTAGTTCAAATCTAACCGTTGATTTAAATCCTTTTTATCTCAGCCGTTGATTACTTCTTAAACAAGCCGAACAACAACACTTTATCTGCAAGCTCGGAACCAGCGTTGGATCTTTTCTACTTTTTCCAATTTTTCGTTTAGATTTTTTGTCCTTTTTTAATGAAGCAGATGATTTGGAGAGAGAGATGCTAAACTAATTTCGGATCGTCTTTTACCCTTCTTAAAACTTGAAAAGCTTGCCTAGGGTTTTTATTCAGCAAACATTAATGATTAATCATATGATAAATTCTCAGAAATAAATAAGTATGTATAACAAACCAAAAAATATCACAATAGCAAAAGAGGAATTATAGGAAAAGAGTCACTAACATGTAGACATCTTAGTCACACTACATTTAGCCATTAATCAGACAAAATTGAAACACACAGAGATTGATAAAATGTCTCAAACTGATAATTGCACTAACCAAAATATATGAATATATGCTTCTTAGTTATAAGAGAGAGAGATTAAACCCTCCCCCCAAAAATAAAAAGTAGTTATAAGAAAGACTGAGAGATTAAATCTCATAGAGAGACCTAATATTGTTTCTGGATTGATCCGAATTGAAAAACCGGGGCTGCTGTTGTGTTGGAAATTGAACAAGCTGATGCGAAAGACCATTAGCGTTAATGCTGTTGTTGTTGTTGTTGTTGTAGTTGTAGTTGTAGTCGCCCATGTTCATGCTCTGCAACCCGTTAGTCCCAGTTCCCTGCACCCCAAGAAACCCTGAATAGTCTTCCACCTTGAAGTTGTTCAAGTTGTTGCAGCGGTACATGTTAGTGTTCTCAAACTCATTGATTCCATACTCGTGTGCCCCACGCAAGCCACTGTAACTTTCCACTCTGGAATTCTGGTTAATCTGTTTTGAGAAATCATTAACTCTGTTGTTGTAGGTCAACATGTTCATGTTCTGAAACCCATTGATCCCAGTTTCTTGTACCCCAAGTGACCCTGAGTAGTTTCCCACATCCGAATTAGGGTAAATCATCAGTTCAGGCGGAAACGGAGCCAGAGATTGCGCTGGGTTTGAAGCTGATGCCGAGACTGGGATTTGCGAGAAAGTACGGTTACCATTGTTATACAGAAACATGGAGACCTGGTTTGAATGTTGTTGAAGATGATTCATCGTATTAGTCATCGTCAGTTCTTGATTAGCTATGTTCGTGTACGGCATCTTCCTCTGTCCCTGATCTTCAACAACAGCGTGAATCCTATGTTGGATTCTGGTTAGGTTACGTTCCAAGGACTGAATCAATCCCGTGAGTTGCTCCACAGAGTAATTATCAAACCTAGAGTCCCAAACTGGATACTTGACTTTGGATACACGTCTCACTTTCTTCTTCTTCTTCTTCTTGGAATCATCCTTGTTTATCTGCTCGAGAAACTCGTGAAGATCAACGCTTTTTTTGCGTCTTTTCTTCTCGCTTAATTCACTGTACCTTTGTGCAATGGCTTTGACCTTCTCTCTGTCTTCTGGCCATGTCTTAAGCTCTCCGTTTGATCCGTAACAGATGACGCATACTTCGATTCCACAGAGAATTGAAAGCTCCATAGCTTTCTTAAAGACAGTCTCTTGTCTTTTAACGAAGCTTGTAGCTTCCGAATAAGAAGAAGAAGATTGAGGTTTCTTGAAGTTCGTTGTTTTTTTCTTCGTCGGTGATGAAGACGAAAGTGAAAAGGACGAAGAAGAAGCCATGGTTGTGTTATTTCTGTATTGATCTCTGAATGAATGAAGAGGTGTTTGCGAATATATAAAATCTTAGTCCAAGAATTTCTATTTTTGGTGCCCTCTCTTCCTCTCTCAGTAATTAATGACGAATCAGTAATGATAGCTGTAAAGATTTGATTTCCTTTTTTGATATACTTTTTTCTCAATGAATCGATTTATATGTTAAACGAAGGTGTAGGTTTTACAAATAAGGTAAACATTGTTTTTTGGTTAAATATTAAGGAAATCTTTAGTAAAGATTCGTTTCACATACATTGCATATTTGCATATATACATGCATACACACACAGACTTATATTATATGTATAGATATACTCATATACACAATGATTCGACTAACTTTTGAATTTTAGAAAGTTTATAGATGATGTGATTACATCGGTTAATTTGTGTTGTTTGGCTATAAGTCTATAATCTATCACTTTTGTTTAAATTTTGAATTTTACTAACATTATTGAATTTATGTTTGTATTCAAAAATGACATGTAAATAGACATATAAATACGACATGTGTTCCAATTTGTTTGTTGATTTGCAAAAAAAAATTGTTTTATTCCGATTGATCAACAAACTATGAAACAAAAATTAGTTACACATTTGATATCTACCCATTCTCGCAGCAATAATTCAAACCATAACAAAAACTCATGAAATCCATTATTCAGTATTTATAATTACTGCGTCACAAGGTATGGCCGGGAAGTGACGATCTCCGGGCGGCGGTGATGGCCGGTGGGGTGGGAACAAAAGACTCGTAGTCGGTCCAATTTGATTCTCCCCAATGACGCAACATACTTTTCCAATTACACAATTTATCGATGCAAATCTTGAATCTCGGGTCCTTTACTCTTATCTTCCAGTGACCGTCGGCATACTTCGCCGCCTCAGCTTGCCGGCGATCATATTCTAGTTGTGCCTTTTGCTTGGATCGCAAGTAACAAAATTGGTGAAGTTCCTGCAAAATATCATATATTTAAATTCTGCCAACTATAATTTTCATCAAGAAATAAAACCTTAAATGATTTCTTTATATATGTAAGTAAATTTTTTAAACAAAATAAAAGAAAGTAAATGTAGGGTTTTAGGAGAAAGTGAATTAATCACCTGTGGCATGGCGTCGTGGACCATCCACCATCGTCGGTGAGCGATATCGGAAGCAAACTCAACAAATATGTCGGAGTTGAAGTTACAGTCGTAGTCACGGTAGCATAGCCACGGCTTCATTCCCAAGTAATGAAGAACATAAAGAATAGGAGGCTCTGCTCCAAAAAGCTCTGTTTTCTTACGTTTCACGTCATCTTCATCCCCAACCCAAAAATGCTTCAAGAAATTCATATGTTTGGGAATCCGATGCCACCATGTGAATACCTCGTTTAAGTAACCTTGATCTCCACCGTTGTAAGACTCAATCTCGTTTATATGTTCCATCAAAAGCTGAAACGTACAGTTGCAAGGCTCGATCACCATAACTCCTGAATTAAACAGAGTTCCATTGTTTCCTGTAGCTGAGATCTCAGGCATCGAGAACAAGAAATCGATGTTTCTCAAGATTAAGAGATCTGCGTCGATAAAGATGATTTTGTCGTAATCAGTGAGCTGCCATAGCCGGAACTTGCTGTAATTCCACTCGTTGTAAGCATCTTTCTCTGCTTTAGGGTTTCGAATTCTCTGTATCGTCCGGATTTGCCAACCCGCGGCTTCCAGTCCACTTCGATGATAACCACTGATGTTGTCATCCACGAGGATCACGAGGTCTCTAGTTGAACCTGACTGTCTTATGCTCTGAGCCGCCGCGATTGCTCCACAGACGTAAACATGAGCGGAATGAAGAATTGTTGCATAAGCTTCTCTTTTAGGGTTTCCTAAGCTTGGTCTCTCTGTAATTGAGATCCATGGAAGAAAACAGAAATAATTTGTTAACAAAGCAATGGTTTTCAAATTAAAAACAAGTAATTTGGGTCTTCGTATATCTTTACCTTTGATGCCGAGAGGAAGTGAGAGCTCACAGGAACCGAAAGGAAGCTGGAGCTTGTCTCTTAAGGTATCAAGATTAGGTTTATACAACCAAATATCGCCTCTCCGAGACACCAGATCCTTACACCGAAACAGATTCGGAATGGGAAAGCATCTAGAGACAAACAACACATGTCCCCTGAAAAATCCTTTAGCCGAAGCAGCCACCGTTGCAGCCGCCAACTGCAGATGCAATCTCCCCACGTCTCTCGACCAATTCCCTTCTTTTCGACAAGGAAGCTTCACGACGATCAGATCGAGTCTTCTTGTAGGAACCTTAATCTTCGGGAGATTAGGACAAACAGGGACCTCTGTTTCTTGCTCCTCATCGATCCACTCTGGATAGAGTGCGTCCCAAGTCACGTTCTTGTCTGCGTAGTTTAGATTCAATACGACGACGTTTTCTTCATCCCCATTGTCCTTTGTCTTGGCTACCTCTCTCCACCGTCCGATCTCGTTCGAATCAAAATTCAGGACACCAATCGTACGGCCTTCTCCGACACTCTCAAGTGTTTTGGTCACATCGTCCCAGTTAATGTCCAGGTCCGAGACATACCGTGAATCTTGTCTTCTCCATATCCATCTGATTTATTTAGAAAAAAACATTGTAACAGATAAATCTCAAACGTAAAGTTTTGCATTTGAACAAATTGAGGTCAAGAATGATTTAATATTGGCGGTGGAAAAAGAAAGCAAATTTACCGAGAAGAAGATTGGGAAAGAGAATGATGATAAGCTTCAGGAGAATAGATGATGGTGAATAGAGTAACAGAGAGAATGATAAACAAGAGAAGCTTCACGATCTGAGACTTGCTGCAACAACAACAACTAATGTTTTTGTCTTGTGCCGGGAAATTTATGATATTAAACGGTTTCACCATATCCGATCTGCCACCGCCTTTGCTGTTTCTCCGGAATCTCCTCTTGCATATTGCTTCTCTGCTTAAACACATACATAACCAAAATTAGACGATTTTTTTTCAGATTCTTTCATTGATTAGAAAGTACTAATGTACACTTACATGGAAGCGGAGAGGCGGCGCCGGGAGTCACCGCCGGTTGTGGCGGTGGCTGCAGAAGCAGCGGGAGAGTTTGCCATATAAAACTGATGGATTGAGACAGTAGAATTGCACAAGCAAGAGGAGAGAGCAATATAGGTGAGATATAACGTCTCTTTTAATCTTCTTATAGCACATTTCCTTTGTTTCTATTTTTGTTTTTGCAAGGAAATAAGAAAATTGTATTTTGCACACCCACCTTTTTTAAATAAAATTGTTTTTGATTTTTCTACTTTAGTCTATCGTGATTATTATAAAAATGTAAGTTTTGCATATTACATGATTTTCCATTGTGGATAATATTGTAGCACTTTAGTTTAAACTCAATTCTCAGTTGTGACTTTCTTAATTATGATGGACATGTGTTTACCAAACTTTTATCATCTCTTTGTAAAGACAACCATAATTTTTATTTTTTTTTAGTTATGACGACTTTGATTTTTTTTTTTTTTTT
>OVBW01000691.1:0-17700 GCA_900406355.1 Erysimum pusillum | reverse complement strand
CTACAGAAAGTTAACCAACTAATAATGATTTTTGTCCATTTTCGTAATTTGCTTTTGTTTGGTGGATAAAAAGCTTGATCTATATCATAAGTTTTATCTATAACTAGTTACTCACTTATGAGTTATGATAGTATATTCATCATTTACGATAATATATGATTTTTGTTATAACTTAAAAATCATTATCAACTACTATGCTTAATTAAAAGATTCACAAACACCACCTATAAAATTATACTACTATGTTCCTAATTAATCCAAGTTTTATGTTTTTACACACAAAAATAATATNAACATTACATTTAGTTCAACTTTTTCAACAATCTAGTTCAGAAAAAAATGTAACATCATTGAGTACTACATATCACAAAATCACAAAATTGTTAGAAACAGTAGAAAACAAAAGGAGCAGGTTTAAAAACAACAAAGGAATCTGTCATTTTTCTTGGGTGCATTCACAAATTATACACATGCTTTTAGATAAAATAACGATCGCTAAAGAATTATAAGGCTCAAGTAATGATAGTATAACGATTCATTATTATTATGTAGGTTGGTGATACAAATAACTGACACTACTGTATTTCAATTAATAGGTTACATATTTTGATTTTTTTTTAAAGTTAATATTATAAATATCTAAATCTATAAACACCTCAAGAAGTGAGTATACAGATAAGGAAAATAAAACCAATGGAGCGAAAAATAGAGTAAACCTAAAAAAGGAAGTAAAGAGGTTAAAAGAGGTAAGAAAAGTAGGACCATATAGTTGCTATATCGTACATTTAATATTTGGAGATATGCATTTTTTGGAGGGTCCCATGAGGACCAAAGTGTGGAGCACGATTATCTTTGGCATTAATAAATAATAAATATATTATTATTGTCTTGGGATTTTTCGATTGATGAGAAAAAGTAAGAGGTGAGTTTTCGAATTTTCATTGGCTAATGTTTGTACGTGACTGTACGGACGATGTTGATGTATTTCTAACATTGTACGCTCTTGTCCGTTAACCCAAAACTAATTTTAGAAGGAAACTGTTGTTATGGCTCCCATTGATCGATAATTCATTTTTTTTTTTTTTTTTTGCGAATAATTAAAGACATAAACAACTATAATATATAATCATAATAAATTTGATTTGATACACATATATTTTAGAACGACGATATANCGATAATTTTTTTTTTTTTTTTTTTTTTTTTTTTGGCGAATAATTAAAGACATAAACAACCATAATATATAATCATAATAAATTTGATTTGATACACATATATTTTAGAACGACGATATTTTTTATTTATTTGCAGAATCGTGTAATAATTAATATTAATTATGATCTTGCTTAAACTTATGATTGGTAAAACTTATGAAATGTCCATGCCACCATTTTGTAAGCTACTAATCATAATTTTTTACATTCAAATTCAGATTCAGATCATTCTGAAACATGTTATACATTGATTATACTTTTCTTATAATCATTCTGAAATTTTGATTTATTAAAAAGACTTTAGAACACAAATTAATTTANAATCATTCTGAAATTTTGATTTATTAAAAAGACTTTAGAACACAAATTAATTAAAAAAAAAATTTGGTAAAGCACAAATTAATTTGAATGGTGTAATAATTTAATACTATAAATTAGGAATTTGCATGAACTTATGACTCGTGAACTTATGAAATATCTATATCACCATTTCGGAAGTTGCTAACCATACATCTTTTAAATGCAAATTCAATTCATTCTTAAACATGTTATACAAGGTTTTTATAGCGTAATGGCAACAAATAAATTACTTAGGACTTTTACCCCAAAAAAAAAACTTACACAAACACAAAAATAAAAGATAANAATTCATTCTTAAACATGTTATACAAGGTTTTTATAGCGTAATGGCAACAAAGAAATTACTTAGGACTTTTACCCAAAAAAAAAAAAACTTACACAAACACAAAAATAAAAGATAAAGACAATTCACTCAAAACTAGTATATATATATCAACAACCTGTCGGTGGTAGTTAATATATAAAGTCACCAGAGAAGATGTTTATTTTTTTCGAAATAAGTAGTTTGCGTGGTCCTCCGTCCCTATATAGATATAGATCATTAGATTTCGATTAACCAATTTATCTCCAAAAAAAGATATTTTTTGGTGCCACTAGCTAGACAAGACGTTCGATATATAAGCTGATAATTATTGAATTTCTAAATTACGTTTCCTTTACAGAAAAATATAATCCGAGGGACCAAAATTGGCAAATGCCTCTTTAGACACGTCGCTACTCAACGCCATTGCCGCATTGTCTAATCTATGTACCTCAAATATTTGATTGGTGGTAATTTAGGTAGTGGGGAAATTGTATAAGTAATATGATTTCGTTAATAAAAAATCATGTCCAACTTCTACCAAAAAAAAATAAAAAAAAAAATCATGTCCAACTATAGAATTTCGCTGCAAGAAACCAATCATCCACGTAGAGATGTAACATTCTTTCATACTGTATAACTAAAAACACAATTTCACAAAAATAATGGAAAAACAAAATAAATGTGTTTTCCTTTTGATTATTAATTAGCATATAGCTCTGTAGAGTTTTTTAATACTATAAAAATTAAATAAAACTATATGTTGGAATGGAAATTTTTTTAAATATTACTTAAACTAATTTAATTATAATTAAATTAATTTTTAATTTTATTTTGTGGTTATATGCTTGTACTGTTGATGTATTCAAAGAGAGATAAATTTATGGTCTATAAATGTGATGTAAATATCACTAAAAACTTGTTTGAGACTTAGAAATATTATAAACTAAAGATTTGAAATTATATGGTTAATATTGTATGTAGAAAAGTATAATTTAAAAGTGTTATTAAAAGTTGATTAAATCTAATAACTAGAATATGGGCTAAAGACTTGAAATTAAGGGTTAACAAAAAGATGTGCAAGATACAAATTTTTTTCCACTAACATATTATCTGTTTATCCTATGTNTATTGTATGTAGAAAAGTATAATTTAAAAGTGTTATTAAAAGTTGATTAAATTTAATAACTAGAATATGGGCTAAAGACTTGAAATTAAGGGTTAACAAAAAGATGTGCAAGATACAATTTTTTTCCACTAACATATTATCTGTTTATCCTATGTGAGTAACACAATATAAATATAAATACCCGTTAAATTAGATATTGGACATTCTTATTTTCATATCAATTGCATGTGGGGTATAATATGTACGAGTGAGTATTTGTGTCCACATTTAAACGAAAAGATTTTTCCTTTAACATATATGATAATCTTATTAAATTATCTGACAGGCAATTCCATCCAACAGGATATTTATGGAGGGAAAAAGATGTGTATGTAGTAAATATTTCCATATTTATCAAAATATGCTATTTTTGGTCTTTCATAAGGCTTTTTTCCAAAATAAGTCAAAAAAATAAGGCTTTTTTCCAAAATAAGTATCGGATGAGGTTACAAGCGTCCATCACATTTGCGACACATAGGACTATACTTTTTTTCTATTATTTTAATAGTTTTTAATTCTTTCTCAAAGAAATTAAGAAAAAAAAAAGAAAATTGTGGTTCGACACCATTACCATAATTACAACGAGAAGAGGATCTTTTTAAGGAGAAAAGAGAAGAGAGAAGAGAGAAGGAGAGTGTGTGAGTTTTGTCTTTTGTTTCTTTTATTACACACAAATAGATGAAACGAGGAAAGCTACTTCTTTTGCTACTTCCATAAAAAGGTCCTTCCTTAATTTCTCAGAGAATCAAGTTTGATCATCTTCCTTCTTCCTCTTCCTTTTCTATCCATTAATGCTTATATAGCCTCCTATATCTATATACATACCTCTTCTGTTAATATCTCCACAAGGTTCCTGGTTAGGTTTTTATCAAACCCTTTCTATAGCTGCTATCGGTAAGATCTCTTCGTCATGATCTTTCCTCTTTTTATTTTTGTACTCGCCGATTAATCTGATGGATCTTAAACTTTAGATGAGTTTGGTTTCATTTGGTTCGATTTGATGTTTTGTTCCCGGGTTTTTTTGTTTTCTTTCTCCTAAATCTCATGAAAGGAGGTTGCATCTTTCAATTAAACAAAATCAAAAGTTTCCATCTTTTATTCATTTTGAAGCAATCCATGTCACAAACTTATAGATCAGCTACACAAATTTGTACTTTAGATTGTTTTGCTTTTTGGATACTTAATCGTCTTCATCTTCCGTTGACTTCATCAGTCTTCTCCTATAATACCCAAATTAAAAAAAAAAAAAAAGTCTTATTTCGATCACCTCCAATTTTTTTGTAACCTACTCTCTTTAATTCTTATATGAAATGGACTGTTTTATGTGTATGACTAATCTTTTTATTGAGGTGGTTGCACCATTGATCTCCCGTTTTCTGCAATTAAAAAAAAAAAAAATCTTTTTTTTTCTGTGAAAGGGAAATTAAACAAATTAAGAAGCTGTAAGAGATGGTGAGGGGAAAAACCCAGATGAAGCGAATAGAGAATGCAACGAGCAGACAAGTAACGTTCTCTAAGAGAAGAAATGGTTTGTTGAAGAAAGCCTTTGAGCTCTCAGTGCTTTGTGATGCTGAAGTTTCTCTAATCATCTTCTCTCCTAAAGGAAAACTTTATGAATTCGCCAGCTCCAAGTACGTTCCTTCCTTTTTTATAAATCCACAAATATATCTCATTTATTTCTCTATTTTACCTCAAATCTTTTTATCTCTTGGTTTATATATATATATGGTCTTGTTGGCTGTTTGTGGAATCACATCTCTTTGACGTTTGCTTTGAGAGGATGTTAAAATGAGTTTCTTGGTTTCTACAATATTAGGGCTATTATTAAAGTAGTATCAAGTACATACTCTTTTTTTTGTTTTTTTCACACTATATATAGTACATCACCTTGTTTAATCGTCTGAGACATATGTCTCTCTTTCTCAGTTAGTTTCTGAAGTTATGATAAAAGCATATCTCTCTCTTTCAGAGTTAGTTTCTGAAGTTATGATAAAAGTTATAAATAAATGTGCCAAAGAACTCTGGCAAGCAATTTGCACATGTTATATATTTGAGTCTTCTTAGATCTTATTAGCTAGAGATGATCATGATCACACACACATGTACAACTCTTTGAGCTTTGTCTTAATTTAATTTCTCTTTTTTGGGTTTAGATTTATATTTTCAATTAGTATTCTTTTGGTTTGAGATGATACACACAGGTTTGCTCTAAGTGATGATTAGGAAGTTGTTTCATCATTCTTGATATATAAATTACTCATGCTTCATTCCATGCTCATTCCTAATTTAGTGAAATTGGTTTGCATATAATGTTCCTGATTTTGACTTAGAAACTCAAGCAAGAACCTAAATGTTGATTAATGTTTTGAGAATGAGAAAGGAGTTTTCCTTGTACTGTTTGGTAGAAGGGAAACCAAAACTTACTTTGATGAATCATTGCTTCTGTAAATGGAAAAAGCCAGCTTTTGATCAGATGTTTCAGACANTACAATATTAGGGCTATTATTAAAGTAGTATCAAGTACATACTCTTTTTTTTTTTTTTTCACACTATATATAGTACATCACCTTGTTTAATCGTCTGAGACATATGTCTCTCTTTCTCAGTTAGTTTCTGAAGTTATGATAAAAGCATATCTCTCTCTTTCAGAGTTAGTTTCTGAAGTTATGATAAAAGTTATAAATAAATGTGCCAAAGAACTCTGGCAAGCAATTTGCACATGTTATATATTTGAGTCTTCTTAGATCTTATTAGCTAGAGATGATCATGATCACACACACATGTACAACTCTTTGAGCTTTGTCTTAATTTAATTTCTCTTTTTTGGGTTTAGATTTATATTTTCAATTAGTATTCTTTTGGTTTGAGATGATACACACAGGTTTGCTCTAAGTGATGATTAGGAAGTTGTTTCATCATTCTTGATATATAAATTACTCATGCTTCATTCCATGCTCATTCCTAATTTAGTGAAATTGGTTTGCATATAATGTTCCTGATTTTGACTTAGAAACTCAAGCAAGAACCTAAATGTTGATTGTTTTGAGAATGAGAAAGGAGTTTTCCTTGTACTGTTTGGTAGAAGGGAAACCAAAACTTACTTTGATGAATCATTGCTTCTGTAAATGGAAAAAGCCAGCTTTTGATCAGATGTTTCAGACAATTTGTCCATTTGGGAAAGTACTTCTTTCTCTCCAACCTACTAAATATAAAAAGAAAAGAGCTCACATGTTTTTGGTATTCAAAAATAGGGAAAAAGACACCTAAATAAGTACAAGACTTTCCAACTTATATATTCAACGTAACTCTTATGGTTTGTTTTTTTTTGGTAACAAATATACTCAAGTCTTATGATTACTTCAATACGGAATGTTTTTTATGTTTTGAAAATAGGATTCGTTAGAGCTAATCTCTGATGATTTACTTTCATGTTCCAATGTTTCTGACAGTATGCAAGATACCATAGATCGTTATCTGAGGCATACAAAGGATCGAGTCAGCACCAAACCAGTTTCTGAAGAAAATATGCAGGTTATCTTGCCTATCAATTCTTGCTAATACTTTTAATATAATATCAAAGAGATTTAAGGAAAATATTCACAATATGTATATGATCTGAAGGTCACATATTAGTATCTCAATGCCACTTTGATCAAGTCACATATTTAAAAGGATATTTACATGCAATAACATTTTTGTGATATAACCAACAGCATTTGAAATATGAAGCAGCAAACATGATGAAGAAAATTGAACAACTCGAAGCTTCTAAACGGTTTGTGATATATACATACAAACACATTATTCACTTGTATATACCACAGATTAAGAGTTTGATCATAAATTATTTTGTTGTTGTTATCAGTAAACTCTTGGGAGAAGGCATAGGATCCTGCTCAATCGAGGAGCTGCAACAGATTGAACAACAGCTAGAGAAAAGTGTCAAATGTATTCGAGCAAGAAAGGTATATAACTGTTTANAACAACAGCTAGAGAAAAGTGTCAAATGTATTCGAGCAAGAAAGGTATATAAATGTTTATATATATCCCCACATAATTATTCTTCGAATCATCTTGTATAACCACTCATAATTCTAATCTACTTATCATCTCTATTAGACTCAAGTGTTTAAGGAACAAATTGAGCAGCTCAAGCAAAAGGTAAAGTTAGTTTTTTATGAGCGTATAGATATATGTATGTATGCAAATGGTTCAATATTCCAACTAAAAATAATTCTCTTGTGCTTGCTTTTACAATTGGAATAAAAAAACTTTTGCAGGAGAAAGCTCTAGCTGCAGAAAACGAGAAGCTCTCTGAAAAGGTATAACCCTATATTCTTGTGGGTCTCAAGTTAGGGTTGCACATTTTTTCCAAAAAAAATTCGGTTCTTTTTTGTGGTTATTAGGTTAGGAGAGTCCTTACTAGTTCTTATTGTTATCTTCAATCACCATCACCTTTTTGGTCTATGTATTGTTCTATCTTCCTGCATCTGTTAATTTTGTGAAATAATTATTCTTATTGCAGTGGGGATCTCATGAAATCGAAGTTTGGTCGAATAAGAATCAAGAAAGTGGAAGAGGTGATGAAGAGAGCAGCCCAAGTTCTGAAGTAGAGACGCAACTGTTCATTGGGTTACCTTGTTCTTCAAGAAAGTGATCCATTCCACCACACAAAAATAGTAAGTAAAAACAGGTTTAGCAGTACTGAGAGTGTATAAGGACAAGTAACAAAACTCTAAAGCTGCTTCTCTTGTTGTCTTTATTTTTCTCTCTCACTCTCTCTCAGTCACTTCTTTAAGGATTGTTCTGCCAAAACTGAACTGCTTGTGTTATGTATCTATGTTCTTACACTTGCCTCTCTAGAATTTAATTTGATTATGTTTTGTTTTAATGTATCAATTTAGCCTTCTTCCCTCAAAATCAAGAATATCTATAATATAAGTTACTGGTTGAAAGCTATATATGAAACATGGTGAAATACAACTTGTTCAAATACACAAGTCAAGGTTCCACAACGGAATGACCGATAATCGAGAGCTCTCAAGTCGAGATGAGAACATCCCACACTGGTAAAAAAGAAAAGCAAAATAACTAATGAAACACTAACAAAAAAATGCATCATGATAAGCTAACCAAATATGGTAAATAAAACACACAATTTTGATTACGAGCTTTGTGCGGACCAAGAAAACGCTTGATGATTGCTCGTACGAGACTCATAGTCTCATAGAGTAAATAAAACTCTGTATAACGAGCTCTTCACTGCTCCAAAGTCCCATAGTCTGATGATAATTCAAAGAGTAGCTATTCATCTGGACAATTAATCAGACGAACTAATTAAATCAGTTGCACATGTGCCAAAGAAAGATCAGAAACGATTATATATCCATTGGCCAAATCAAAGTATCAAACTATATTATTTCATATGAAGAGCTGAGACAGTTCGACGACNTTGATTATGTTTTGTTTTAATGTATCAATTTAGCCTTCTTCCCTCAAAATCAGGAGTATCTATAATATAAGTTACTGGTTGAAAGCTATATATGAAACATGGTGAAATACAACTTGTTCAAATACTCAAGTCAAGGTTCCACAACGGAATGACCGATAATCGAGAGCTCTCAAGTCGAGATGAGAACATCCCAAACTGGCAAAAAAGAAAAGCAAAATAACTAATGAAACACTAACAAAAAAATGCATCATGATCAGCTAACCAAATATGGTAAATAAAACACACAATTTTGATTACGAGCTTTGTGCGGACCAAGAAAACGCTTGATGATTGCTCGTACGAGACTCATAGTCTCATAGAGTAAATAAAACTCTGTATAACGAGCTCTTCACTGCTCCAAAGTCCCATAGTCTGATGATAATTCAAAGAGTAGCTATTCATCTGGACTAATCAGACGAACTAATTAAATCAGTTGCACATGTGCCAAAGAAAGATCAGAAACGATTATATATCCATTGGCCAAATCAAACTATATTATTTCATATGAAGAGCTGAGACAGTTCGACGATTTTCTGGACTCTTAAACAATGCATTGTCCCATTTTGTAATTGGAAGATTCATCCTGAGCGGCTAGTCACAATTCTACGAAAAAAAGATCGGTTTCAGAGGTTTTTTCCCAAATATATAAGCATAGGCAGTAGTAGTCTAGTGGCATATGTATGACTGACTGTCTTAGAAGAAATTCCCTCATATCCTGCGTGGAGACGAGATGGTGTGCACCGTGCACCTTCTCATTCGCGTAAAATCAACTTCCAGAGAAGGTTAGGGTGTAAAATCAGAATTTCCTAGGGGCTTCTTTAGCCTATCCGGAAAAATAAATAAATTATTTCAATAAATATATACATAGCTTGTGCCTACCTATAGTATATAGGGCCATAAATTTATTTTGTAAGGGCCTACTTATAAAAGGGCTTACTTTGCGATAACAGCCCATTAGACGTTAATGAATGAGGAATTATTAGAAGTTTAAATTTTGGACATAAACCCAATAAATATGAAGACTATTTGGAAAAGACAGATGAGTGAGGTTTTGCCAAACAAGAGTAGCTCTTCCGAAAGTCAAATCAAGTAACAGTGATTCAGGTCCCACTACATCATTGCGCAAGGAGACTACGTGCCATCTTATCATTCGTTCATATCTTGTTACAGGTTACCTTATTCTTGTCAATTCTCGGTTAATTTCATTATTCACCCATTTCTTGTGGAAGCTCATTACTTATACATCGTTATTATTCGTTTAACTGGAATCTATTGCATTCAACGTCGCTCGATTTTTTATTCCTTCATAGTATTTCACCATTCAGGTAAAGGAAACGTCTGAGATTTGTATTTTGCCAAATAAATTTATTTATTTAATTAGAAATTCATATATACTTCATATTTTATATATACACATGGTCCGGATTTCTTTTTACATATGGTATGTTTTAAAAAAATAAATGCTTAAATCTTGTGTTTATTTTATATATATGCTGAAAGTTATAAAAGTTTAGTTCGTTTGAAAATGAGCTAGTAAACCAACAAATGTTCAAGATCAAGTAAAATAAGAGGAAAAATGTCTAAAGAACCCATACATGCGAATAGATTCACACGAGCTAGAAATTAAATAATAAAAATCTAGTACAGAAGTTTTATAAGAAAAAAAAAAAGAAGACAAATCTGAATTGAAAAACAACTTTTAGAGCTGAAATTGGCCTGACGGTCACATCGTGGTCCTGTCAACAAAGAGTCAAAGAACCCAACCTTGGACGAAATTGGTCTCACATGCCACGTTGCTCTTTGATACGGAAGGCCCTTCACCTTGCACGTAGTAATGTTGTTGAACCCTAATCCAAATACCAAACAAGTCTTATAAACACAATCTTATGTCTATCTACTTTATTTGTTAAAAGATTGATAAATGTTTACCCTATTTGTAAAAAGGGCTCGGTGTTGCAATCCATTGTATTATGATGAGAAGGCTCAACCGGAAATTCAGAATTGTTTGGATCCCCAGCCACCGATGCTGCCGAGTTTGCCCATAAATCTTGAAACGTTTTGAAAGCATGGCCTTCGGTCTCAAACTATTGAAAATTTAGCTAGTTTTCAAAAAACAAATCATAATTACATCAAAAATAATATTTTGTAATCTCAAAAGTAAAAACCTTAATCTTGAGTTGTTTGTTTATGTCTCCTAGTTGCCTCTCCTGCCATTTCGAAAGTAGATTGATTGATATGCATATATGTGTATCAATTTGGGATGTAACATTTATATATATATGAACTTGCCTTTTTCCTAAGATCTTCCATCTCTTCCATCATAACCTGTGTCTGCATATATGAATTAGTTGAATGGTTAATATGAAGTTATATATAGAAATATGTATGATTCGAAATGAAACAAGACCCGTCTAGATCACGCAACCTTGCGCTGTCGAGTCGCGGTAAGAGCGGCTTCGAGCTGCCTCTCGAGCGCTTGCAGTTCCTTCACACTCATTTGTCCAAGATCTTCTCCAAGCAAATTCCTTGATAATCAACACACATAACTATTAATGAGATTTGCAACTATATATGTATATATGCATATATAACGGAAGATGATAATAACTATTTAATTCAAGGGATTAAAAAACTATTACTAGACCTATTGGTGCGAACAAGAGATTCGTATTTGGATTTGAGCTTTGTCACCTCCTGACACCAACTCTGCACCATGTAGATTATATATGAAATGCACATATATAGTAACGAGAATATGAAGAAAGAGAGTTATAATCATGATCAGAAACATTTATTGCAAAAATTAAAGTACGCACACTTGCCTGTGTAGACTCTTCAGGCTTGTTATTGCCCAGAGAACAATTGTAACAGCGATGGTACCGTTCGATTGTTCTTGCAATTCTACAATTCAATAAAAAATGTAGATCATTGGTTAAATCATATATAAAGATTCTTCTTACGACAAAAACTCTAGCTAGAGCTTACACATAGACATAGNACCGTTCGATTGTTCTTGCAATTCTACAATTCAATAAAAAATGTAGATCATTTGGTTAAATCATATATAAAGATTCTTCTTACGACAAAAACTCTAGCTAGAGCTTACACATAGACATATGCATGAAAGGGAAAACCCTAGTTTTTGTAATTAAAAAATAAAGAAACAAAAAACATTTCTCTGACATCTTGAAGATTAAAGAATCAAAGGAATCCAATCGAACAGCAAAGTTTAGCGTACGGACGGACCCATTAGCTTATGAAAAAATGATCTAAGAGAGAGAGATATATATGATATAATGATGAACCCTAATTACCTAAGGATAAAAGACATAGCCTTTATGAATATCCAAAAGACAAAGCATGATCAGACTCTTCAATCGTATGACATAACCAGCAATAAAAGAACCCACTTGAACAATTTTCATAATTAACCTAACTTGATTGAATTAGAAAGATCATAAAAGATAGTTCGAAGGAGCAAAGAAATACCCAACACTACCGAACTCGTAGAGCTTGCCACGGCTCGAGAAGATGATGAGAGCAACTTCGGCGTCGCAGAGAACAGAGAGCTCATAAGCTTTCTTCAGTAAACCGTTTCTTCTTTTCGAGAAGGTCACTTGTCTATTGATCTTGTTCTCGATCCTCTTCATCTCCACTCTCCCTCTTCCCATCTTTCTCTCTCTGTTTCTTGAATCTGATTTCTTCTTCTTCTTCTTCTTATCAAGAATTGGTAACTTTTTAAAGCATCAAAGGAATATAAGTATCGTACACGGTAGTGTGTTTATAATAAACGTTTTGTAAAATTCTATTCTTATTTTTAGGTTACTATGATGAATTACTAAAGATCTTTCTTNAGGAATATAAGTATCGTACACGGTAGTGTGTTTATAATAAACGTTTTGTAAATTAAAATTCTATTCTTATTTTTAGGTTACTATGATGAACTAAAGATCTTTCTTAATTAATTTCAATTAATTTATTAACGAGTTTTTTGGACCGTCCTAACTCCTAAATATGTAATACCAACAAATGAGATATTTTTTTGTTGGAAAAAATAAAAATACAAATAAATATCAATATTTGATGGAACAAAATGATAACTCTGTCATCCTAGTTATAGCTAGATACCTAAGAATAGAAATCTTCATGTAACAGTCGGGCCATTAAAGAGTTCCATTATTTTCTCCTTTTTAATTTTTTTTTAAAGATTTCTGTGCTTACTTGATAATCCGAATTCAGTCTAATTCAACTTTTTTATTCAAATGTTGTTGCTCATGTCCATGATTACTAATTGTATGTTTTTCTTGTTTAAAATGACTACTATACGATATTATAAATAAATAGACTACGTTAGATAATTGTGCTGTTAAACAGACTACGTTGAGTAATTGTATAGGTTAAACAGACTACGTTGGTGTATGTAGTGGTGAATTAAGCATCGATTTCTTATATACTCCATAATTCAATAACTGTGATTTAATATATTTAGTTAAGTTTCGGTTTAACCTATAATCAAACGAAGTTTATTACGTGTGAAATGAATACTGATTAGTTTTTACTAATTTTTGAAAAATTTAATTGGTCAAAGAAGGGGGAAGAAAATTCATGATTGTTCCTGAAACTCTCGGGCAGTTGGTTTAAAATAGTAAGATGTTAGGTGTAAAAAAGTCCTTTAACCGAAAAACTCACGTTATTTTCCCCTTGAAATGATTTGAAAATTGAAGTATTTTTCCTTTGCATATATCATATATGTGTTGAATTTCTATGCGATTTTGTATTTTTCTGTTTACCTGGTAATAATTTAATAGTTATGTTATTTTACAATCAATAATTTCAACATCCTTTATAAACGGTAAAGAAATCACTTTTGGGTTTTTACCTTTAACACTTAAATTATTTTCGGGCTAAAGAGAAATCGAAGCTTTGGAAAGAAAAGATATTGAAGCTCAATAAAAAGAATCATGGATACAATTACTCATCACATGAATCATAATAAGTAAGGCATTTTCTCTTTCGTATTGTGGGGCTCATTTTCTTTTTTATCTGTCAGTTGACGTGTCTGTGTTTTGTGGTCTTATACGAAAAATATATATTTAAACTTCATCATATCCACATGTTAAATATGAGAAGTCCGAAGTTTACAATTTAAAATATTATCAAATAAGGTTAAAGCATAAAAACCGGTGAATCATTTCATATATGTTTTGTGTTTCTATTAATAAATGTAATTATATATTTGGCAAACGTTTAGTTATTACCTATTTGCTAGAAGAACAACATACAAGTTCCACAAACAAACATAGAATCATCATCAGAGTTAAATAATGTATGGCAATATCATTCAATGATACATTTTTAACATCAAATATATATAAATCAATGATACATATAGAGATGGCAGCATATACATACGTACCTATATCATGAGTTGNTATAAATCAATGATACATATAGAGATGGCAGCATATACATACGTACCTATATATCATGAGTTGTATTATAAATCCAGAAGTTTCGTTTAGTTTTCTTACATTTTATACTTGCAGTTTAACAAAAAAAAAAAAAACATTATATACTTGCTATAGAAATGAAAGCTTATACAAAATGCTAGTGGACTACATTACGAAACAATAATAATAGTGGACTAACATTTAAAAGAAAAATCAATAAGTAGATCGGACACTGACCAAACCATTCTCGTTGTGTCCAATCCAAGATAACATATAAAGAGAAAAGTCGTACGTGTTGATGACATAAAACCATTTATGTATAGTTCGGACGAGTTTCATAGAACATGGTGGACGAAATTATAGTACTCTACTACTATTTAGTATTTCCCTTTAAAAAAGAAGCCATGTATCAATTTACAGCTATTTTGAAAGCAAAAAGAAACAGTACTGAATGTTTATTTTGTTTATTTACAAAGATGCGAATTAAGGAAGAGGTTGTGGTGGTGGTTAAGGGCATGCCAAATGCGGAAAGGGAAGCAAAGAAGATGGGCTAGTCTTCATAATTTCATACTTTTCACTTTATAGTAATCTTTCCTTTTTAAATTTCCTCAAACCAAATTTCTCTTTGTTGAAATTAATATATCCTCACACTCTTTTGGAAATGGCACTGCAGCTTCATGTGAGCTGTGGGGTCTTTGCGCCTTATCGTCTGAATTCTNTCATAATTTCATACTTTTCACTTTATAGTAATCTTTCCTTTTTAAATTTCCTAAAACCAAATTTCTCTTTGTTGAAATTAATATCCTCGCACTCTTTTGGAAATGGCACTGCAGCTTCATGTGAGCTGTGGGGTCTTTGCGCCTTATCGTCTGAATTCGACCCTCTTGACAAATCATAAAACATTCAGTGGCCCAATTTTGTTCTTTCCATAGTTTTTTTTCTTCTTCTTAATTTCTTTTATCATTTTACTATTTCAAGAATGATGCAAAAGGAATAGGCAAATAAATAACACCATATTTTTTTGTGTGTGTATGGGATCATCTTAGTAGGCCACTTGAAGTCACTACGCGTTGAATATGGATTGCTATATTTTCTCTCCATCTCTCTCTGTTTTTTTTTTTAAAAGCCCAATATNCTATTTCAAGAATGATGCAAAAGGAATAGGCAAATAAATAACACCATATTTTGTGTGTGTATGGGATCATCTTAGTAGGCCACTTGAAGTCACTACGCGTTGAATATGGATTGCTATATTTTCTCTCCATCTCTCTCTCTTTTTTTTTTTAAAGGCCCAATATATGTATAAAAGGCCCATTAGGGTAGTAAATAACTGTGGGCCTAGAGCAATTCGATCTCGGTGACATTACCTTCTTCGTTATAGAGATTTCGAGAGAGAGAGAGAGAGAGAGAGATGGCTGAAGCAGCGAGAAGACAAAGTGGTGGGAGGCCGTTGCCGCCACCTCCTAGAGGCGCTAACCAACCTCCTCGCCCTAAAGCCGAACCTGTCGATCGTGAAAAGGTTTGTGTTCGATTTAATTCCGCGAATCGTTGAAACATTTTCTAGGGTTTTATTTGCACTTATTGATTCCTTTATCTTCAATCTTCGAATCGCAGACATGTCCCCTGCTTCTTCGTGTTTTCACCAAGGTACGCTTCATCGCTTGTACGATTAGAGATCGCTTTCTTGTTCCTTTGATTTTACGAATGCTCTTAATGACATAAATACAAGTTTAATCACTCGAGAATTGGCGATGTTTGTTTCTGAATTGGTGTATATTGCAGACTGGTGGTCATCATACTAACGAAGATTTTGCTGTGAGAGGCAAAGAACCAAAGGATGAAGTTCAAATTTACACCTGGAAAGATGCCAATCTTCGAGAGTTAACAGATTTGGTATGTATCTCTACACAAATGGTGTTCTTTAGAAAACTTTGTAGTGTATATTGTTTGTTAAAGATTTCAGCTTTAAGGACTAGCTTTGTTTTACTGCTTATTAAAATTCACATTTTTGGGTTTTGAGTAGTAGCATTNTATATTGTTTGTTAAAGATTTCAGCTTTAAGGACTAGCTTTGTTTTACTGCTGATTAAAATTCACATTTTTGGGTTTTGAGTAGTAGCATTAGCATACAATGGGAATGTTTCATATAAGCTCAAAGTAAAATCACGTTTTATAATTCAGGTCAAAGAAGTTTCTGTAGCAGCTAGGAGAAGGAATGCAAGGTTATCTTTTGCTTTTGTTTATCCTGACAAGAGCGGTCGCTTTATTGTCAGAGAGGTAAGATTACTTTTCTTCACAATCTTTATCAGATAGGATATAACCATTGCCACACATGATCGTTGATGCATTCTAGAGTTTCTGTGTGTTCCTGTCAGACCTCTTAGGCGCACATTTAGCTACCAATCATTCAGAGTTCTATCGACAATGTTTCTATGATATCTTGTAACATGTCTTTTGTTATATACTCTGAAGCATGCTCTAATCATAAGCATCAACTACTCATCTTATCATGTCATGGTTTTGAAACGTGAGCTATCATTATAACCTTATAGCTAGTCAATGCATTAGTTTAATACTTCGATTGGTGCTTACAGATATAGTCATTAACGCTTTACTTGTTCTTTGTCATGTTTGATTATGAATTCAAGAACCCATGTGAAGATACTGATCTTGTGGTTGGTTTTTTTGTCAATATGGTAAAGGTTGGGCAGACGATGTCTTATCCAAACCGAAAACAACCAGACGACAGTAAAACGCTTTCGGACCTTCAATTCGAGGTGAGTTGAATACACAGAAGATCATCTTAAAAGATGATATGGTATTCAAAATCTTTTGCCCAAGTCTATAACTAAATCAATCTTCTTGCAGATTGGAGATTATCTGGATGTGGCGATTTACTAGAAGGTTCTATGTTTGTCGTTAAGTGAGATTTAGGTGCATGCACAAGGGAAGAACACATTCATGGTTGTACCACCTCAAACTTCGTTTAGACATGTTGTGTATTTTTGGATCTCGTCTGTGCACTAAAATGATTTAGTATAATATGCCTATTTTCTTTTTAACCGTTTTTCTGTCCTAAAGAACCCAAAAAAAAAAAAAAAACGCCGAACCAAACAAAAAAGACTACTTCGCCGTTTTATATACAATTTTTTTTGTTTGTATTAAATAAAGATTCAATCGGATTTCAATTCGTAGAACTACTCTTATTAATTGAGATTAGTTCCCCTTAAAGATGGGAGAAGTAGCTGAAAAGGAAAAGAATCGGTGAAATATTTTATTTTTAAAAAGAGAGAGATTTTAGGAATTTAAATCATCTAGAGTGATCTTTAATGTAAGACAATAAATGCATGATGCAATTCAAATATTATTAAGCAAACAGAAGATACAGATATAGTAATAATTAAAATAATACAAAAAGATTGATGGCAAAAAAGAAAACTGAATTAATTATTTTTTACTTGAGTCTTGACATTGCCGTTGTGAGAAACGGTAATATTTTTTTGACCGTTTGAATATGAACGTTGACGACTTGTTGGGAGTATGAAAATATGACCGTTGTGCGAAACGGTAATATTTTCTCGACCGTTTGAATTAATATTTTAAAGTAAAAAATTAAGATAATGGACTCTATAAGTACCCCTTTCTTGGGACAGTAGTCTGAATCCTCTTATTCAGTTATTTTTCTCACAAATGTCGAATACACTCTGTTTTTATTCT
>OVBW01000690.1:8915-19649 GCA_900406355.1 Erysimum pusillum | reverse complement strand
AATCTAAAATCAAGCCAAACAAAAATCAAAAGTCAAAACTACAAAAAAAAATCTTTTTCTTTTTTATCGTTACTCTTATAAAATCGATAAACCGACCAAGACATGTAGTAACTTAGTATAATGCCATGGTTTATATTAATGTCGTGATATGGGTTCAAACCCGTATTTTGTATGTTATATGCCCCCATACGTGTTTACATAAGGCAAGCGAATAAGCTTGGGAAGGAGACTTTGAAGTTGGCACGTNGAAGTTGGCACGTGAGAAATCATTTGTGTCAATTGAAGTGAAGTGAATACTCTAATGCTTTTAGAGGATTTGCAATTACTAGTCACTCTTCGTATAACGTAGGAGAAGGGAGTGTTTGTTGTTCTTCATGCTTGTACTGACTTGTGTAAGATCCATACAACTAAATTGAATCCAAGCCTAAGATCAAGCCAAACTAAAATTGCATCAAAATCGAATCGAACAAGAATGAAACTACAAAAAAAAAAAAAAAAAACTTTGTATTGTAGCTCCTATAAAACCAATAAACGAACAAGACATGTAACCAAATGTGTTATACTAACGTTGTTGTTAATTAAGTCGTTACGTTGGTTCAAACCCGTATAATGTATGTTATATGTGTTTATATAAAGGTAAGAGAACAGCTTGGGAAGGAGGCTTTGAAGTTGGCACGTGAGAAAGAATGTGTCAAGTGAAGTAAAGACTCAGATGATCTTAGAGGAAACTTTCAAGTCTGTATAGTTTAGCCATTAAAGAAGAAAGAATAAGCTAAACATTTCTTCACTTTTTTAAGGACTCGGCTTTGGTGGCTGATCATCAGGGCTCTGCCTCCCTATACACTTACTAGCCCAGTCAAAAGCATCAGCCACGGCTCTCTCTCTCTCAAGCTCATCAATTTCTTCTTCTTCAGCTTCTTCTTCAGTAATCTCTAACATTCTCGTTGTCTCCTTTGGTGAGGAGCTCGATGGCCCCGCCTCATCACTTCCTCTCCTAATGCCCCTTTTCTTCTTCTGCTTCCTTGATGGGTACTCGGCGATGTAAGTTAGAGCTCTCACTACCTCGCTCATCGCTGGTCTATGTTTTGGATTAGTATTTACACACATCAAGGCCAGTTCAACAGCTTTTCTCACAATTGATTCCGAGCAATCACCTTTTGTTGCTAACAGTATTGGATCTGCAATCTTCTTTATCTCGCCGTTCGCGTACAACTTATTTGCCTGTTAAGGAAAAGAAACACATAGTCATCATCAAGATCAGAACATACAACTAATACGTATCATAGATCATTAATGGTCATATATAACACAAAACTCGCTTTCTTTATAACAAAATCGAATTCAAAACCATATGGTAAACTATCTCCTTCAGATAAGGAAATGAATTTTTCAGATGATCTAGTTAGTCTTTGATAGACGAAAAATCCATAACGGTAACCATCAAAACAATCTAGTTAAGTCTTAAAGAAGCAAAGCCTATAAATGATCATAAGAAAAACAAATCTTTTCTTAATCGAAATCAGATACAGAGCATTACCCAAATCGCAAGAAAGGTACTTTTTCCATCCTCGGTAGCGGATGAGGGCACACGAGCTTTTCGTCCAGTGATAAGCTCCAACAGCACGACTCCAAAGCTATAAATATCAGTTTTGAACGTCAAATGCCCGGTAATCCCATACTCTGGTGCACAATACCCTTCAGTTCCCATACGTCTTGTAGAGACATGAGACTTATCTTCGTCCGGACCAAACTTAGCAAGTCCAAAATCAGAGAGCTTTGTCTTATATCCATGGCCTAACAATATGTTTGAAGCTTTAAAATCTCTGAAGATCACATTAGGTTCTGTTTTCTCGTGAAGATACTCTAACCCTTTAGCCGCTCCCAAAGCTATATGAATCCTCGTGTTCCAATCTAAAGGCTCTCGACCATCAGGACGATCTGACAGAACAAAACAAAACAGAACAAAAACAGATTTTAAGATGTAAACTTCAATGACTCTCCCACTTGACTTTTCTTGTTTATTAAGAATGTAGATTCTATTACCGTAGATATGATCATCTAAAGATCCAAGAGGCATATACTCATAGACAAGACCTCTTTGATGACCTTCAGCACAGTAACCATACAAATGCACGAGGTTTTCGTGGTTTAACCGCGAAAGCATTAGGACTTCCACAAGAAACTCTCTGTCTCCTTGTTTACCAGTCGGATCATCAAGCATTTTAACGGCTATTTTCTTGAATGAAGACCAACAACAAACCAACAAAACAAAACAGACCGTTTCAGAGATTGACAATGTGCAATTCCACAAAATGCTTTGAATCGATTAGTATATAGATGNTTTACCAGTCGGATCATCAAGCATTTTAACGGCTATTTTCTTGAATGAAGACCAACAACAAACCAACAAAACAAAACAGACCGTTTCAGAGATTGACAATGTGCAATTCCACATAATGCTTTGAATCGATTAGTCCCAAAGGTTATATAGATGTACCTGTCCAGTGTCTAACCTTCCTTTGTATACAGTTCCAAATCCACCTTGTCCGATCAAATATTCCGTCCTGAAGTTTTTTGTCGCGGTGGCGAGTTGACGGTATGGGAAAATCTGAGCTTTGGTTTTTCCACCTTGCTCTGACGCTGAATCTAAATCTGATATAGGTGTTGCTGGTCTGGCTATAGAGAAACAAATCAACACAATATTGAGAGAATGTATAACATTGTATTGTATCAAGTGGATTAACATGCAATGAGAGAAACTTAATCAACCACATAAACAAATCTTTAAACTATAAAACACAAACCCTATATCATCCAGACTTATATGATCCATAAAGTGTGACATAAATGTAATCACAAGACCAAGACCAAAACTCTGTATCTTAACTTAATAATNAAACTTAATCAACCACATAAACAAATCTTTAAACTATAAAACACAAACCCTAAACCATCCAGACTTATATGATCCATAAAGTGTGACATAAATGTAATCACAAGACCAAGACCAAAACTCTGTATCTTAACTTAATAAGCTATATACAAGAAAAGATTTGTAGATTGACTAATCTCAAGATTAACTAGATATAAGTAAAGATTAATGATGAAAAGGATGATCAGAGGAAATGAGAGAGAACCAGGAGATGATGACTTGTTACGTCTGGAATTTGAATTGGAGCTATCTTCGAGCTTCCGAGGAGGTCTTGACCCAAAACAAGAGCAAGAGACCATAATTCTCTGAATCAAAATCAAAGAAAATTATAATAACACGAATTCTTTTTTTTTGTTTTCTCGTGAAGATACTCACACACAAACATGTACAGACTCTGGTTTATCAATAGGGCACAACGAACCAAAATGAGATGGAGACGATTGACAGAGAATTAAATGGTGTTCTGATCATAAAGATGAAAACTTTAAGAGATGTTAATTGAACTGAGGAATCAGACAAACAACAAAAACACAAGAAACACGATCAAAAGGTTAAAACTTTTGGGGGGATAATTCTCGATCAAAATCTTATGAGAAAGAAGAGAGATCTGTGAGGTGTAAATAACTGATAATAAGGATTAAGGAATGAGAGATTTTGATTAAAACGAGGGTTTTTATTATTTTTANATGACTTGTTACGTCTGGAATTTGAATTGGAGCTATCTTCGAGCTTCCGAGGGGGTCTTGACCCAAAACAAGAGCAAGACACCATAATTCTCTGAATCAAAATCAAAGAAAATTATAAACCACGAATTTTTTTATTTTTTTTTCTCCTGAATATACTCACACACAAACACAGGACACACAGACTCTGGTTTATCAATAGGGCACAACGAACCAAAATGAGATCAGAGACGAATGACAGAGAATTAAATGGTTTTTTGATCAGAAAGATGAAAACGTTAAAAGATGTTAACTGACTGAGGAATCAGACAAACAACAAAAACACAAGAAACACGATCAAAAGGTTAAAACTTTTGAGGGGGATATATAATTCTCGATCAAAATCTTATGAGAAAGAAGAGAGATCTTTGAGGTGTAAATAACTGATGATAAGGATTAAGGAATGACAGATTTTGATTAAAACGAGGGTTTTTATTATTTTTAGGTGAGGATTAAGATAAGAATTGAAGATCAAAAACGGGAAATTAAGGGTTTCTGATTAGGAAGGAAAGACACGAAAGCATGGGGGTTGCACAAATATGGTACGTACACACCACAATACCTTATTTCCTAAGTTCTTATAACACAAATATCATTTATTGTTTGAGACTTTGAGGGTAATATATATCCCTTGATGTTAAATTTTTGTTTAGAAGTTTATTTTTACATCCTGGAACTTTTTAATTTGTGATATCTATTGTTTATTTTTTTGTTAACATATGTGATATCTATTGAATTATGAATTTAAACTACTTTTTAAATATTTAGTTTAGAGATTTTTTCGCACCTTAAATATGAGTGTGCATAATAAATTTACGTATGGTNTTTACATCCTGGAACTTTTTAATTTGTGATATCTATTGTTTATTTTTTTGTTAACATATGTGATATCTATTGAATTATGAATTTAAACTACTTTTTAAATATTTAGTTTAGAGATTTTTTCGCACCTTAAATATGAGTGTGCATATTAAATTTACGTANGAGTGTGCATAATAAATTTACGTATGGTTACTTCGAAAGATATATGAATGATATTATGATTAAGAAAATGTCACATCAATGGAGGTTAATGGTCAATTGGTCATGTTTTTCGTGGATCCGTAAAAACTTTGGAACTAGACGTAATGACAACACTTTTTGATCGACGATTTTGGAATTACATTAAGGAAAAAAAGCATGTGATTTTAGTGCGAATTTTGTAGATCAGAAATTTTTGATGAAACATTAAATAAGTCCATTGGAAAGATCGCAAATAATGGCAAAGTTCATGCCAATAAACCCATGTAACGTGAATTATAGAATCTTATCGAAGATTCTCTGTCTAAGCCCAACCTATGGATATTATAGAGCATTTTATATCACATAGTATAGTAATATAGTAGATGTTTAATGGTTTGTAAGAATTCTAGACGATGAAAATATATATGTGTAAACCTTATAATCAAACTGAACATATTTTGAAGGTTCTTTTAACCCATCTAAGGTTTATCTTCGACATGGAAAGGCTGCGAAGAAAATTCAGGTCAAGAGATTAATGCAACATGAGTTGTATAATTTTATATATCGAAGATTTTCTGAATAACACTCTTCTCCCAAACCTAGTTTAATTTGGAGATGCATACAACTTTTGTTTTTGGCATATGATATCGAATAATATTATAGTAATATAGGAGATATTTCATGTTTTTTATGAGTTTTATGGTTGTAAAATGAGTTTAAAATCAAATTGGATCTATTTTTGAATTTTGTTTTATTTAACCTTAAAATAGAAAGACTGTAGCGAATAACAAAATGTACGTCAATAAACCATGCAACGAAGGTTATAAATTAATTTATCGAATATTCTCTATCTAAGACTTATAAAAACGGTTCTCCCAAACCTAATTTGTAAATGCATTCAATTTTTGTTGAAGAAAACTAAAGACAAAAATAATAGTAACATAGGAGATGTTTTATGTTCAATCGCTATTTAATGGCGTTGAAAATATATATGAGTAAAGCTTATAATCNAAAATCAAATTGGATCTATTTTTGAATTTTGTTTTATTTAACCTTAAAATAGAAAGACTGTAGCGAATAACAAAATGTACGTCAATAAACCATGCAACGAAGGTTATAAATTAATTTATCGAATATTCTCTATCTAAGGCTTATAAAAACGGTTCTCCCAAACCTAATTTGTAAATGCATTCAATTTTTGTTGAAGAAAACTAAAGACAAAAATAATAGTAACATATATATAGGAGATGTTTTATGTTCAATCGCTATTTAATGGCGTTGAAAATATATATGAGTAAAGCTTATAATCATATTATATTAAACATACTTTTTTAAAAGAATTCTTAAAATAATCAATGTCGACATGTCGTGTATCATATTAGATCATATCAGGTTTTGATCAACATATAACCCAAATGCCACCTTTACTTGCAAAGGAGATTTTAACAAAAAGATCCTTGTATAAATTCGATTTTAACAAAAAGATCCTTGTATAAGAATATATTCAAATGTGGGTTCGGCCACTAGGTACAAGGTCTCTTCTAGGAACAAAACAAACACTTTAATTTAGAGCTCAAATACATGATGGAATGATGGATGAGGGTTGAGGGAGATAATGTTTTCCGACTTCTCTTTGACGCTCAAGTATTAGCTAGTTGATTCAAAAACCTTTTTGGGGTTGAATACGAAGAAAATGAAAAGTTTTGTTGGGCGAAAATGACCAGAGATGGTCTTTATAAATGACCATAAAAGTGGTAGGAAATATAACTATATATAGTGTTTTGTGGACAAAANAAGAAAATGAAAAGTTTTGTTGGGCGAAAATGACCAGAGATGGTCTTTATAAGTGACCATAAAAGTGGTAGGAAATATAACTATATATAGTGTTTTGTGGACAAAATTTTGATTTTTGAGAATGAAAGAGAAAATATACGATGGATTGGATTACATGAGCATGATGTGTCACTGATAAGGAATGCTATAGTCCTCACATTTTCTTCTAAAACTTGTTTCGTGCGACACTTCTGATTAATTTTATAAAACTATATTAAGTTATATATGTGTGTATATATATTGTAATAGTGTATATATTGTAATAGTGTAAATTTGATATATATTACGTTTTGTAATGATATATACTCTCTTTATGTGTGAGAGTACGGAGAAAGAAAAAAAGATTCATTTGTTGAGTCTTTGACTTGGAATTGAAGAGACAAGTAATTCCTCCCCAATTGTAATGACGTTTAGTGTTATGCATTTCGACGCAAAAGTCCTATTTGTGACTTTTAAGGTTTAAGGTTTTTAGTTGTGACATCTCTCTCTTCCTCTTCCTCCCTTTTGTTTGCAGTTCTCCAACTCTCCACTTCTCGCGAGTGTCGATGGCTGAGATATCTTTTCCATTGAACATTTTATCATTCTTAACCTTCCAAATGAACCAAATAATCCATGGAAATATATCCCTTTTGAGAGGCTGGAGTATCCTCTCTTTAATTCTCCAAAGCAAAAAATTGATATTTCCATACATAGATCAGATGTATCCCCGGAATGGATGTGATAAAACCCAAACTTGGAGAGTTGGGGACACTAAACTAACGCATACAATATCTTGATTTGGCTTCTCTCTTAGTGATTAAACTAACTCATATCTTGATTTGGTTGTTTACTTTCTCTTGGTGATTTTTTAGTGAGTGAGCTAACTCAGGAAATCAGTGATTCAATATATATGATTCTGATTTANTCTCTCTTAGTGATTAAACTAACTCATATCTTGATTTGGTTGTTTACTTTCTGTTGGTGATTTTTTAGTGAGTGAGCTAACTCAGGAAATCAGTGATTCAATATATATGATTCTGATTTAATTGAGGTATGTTTGGACTTTGGAACGTCAATCACAATACTAAAATCTCTTTTGTCATTCATCAAAATGTTAGTAAATATTTTGGAAAGATAATTTTTTTTTTTTTTTGTAAAACAAGTATTTTTACTGATCCAGATAGATTTACAAAAAAAGTCGTTATGTGGAGTGGCGATATATATATATATATGTATTTGTGGTAATGATCAATGGGCTAGATCCTACATTGACCAATAACCATCGCGTCTTGAATCTCATTATTAGCAATCATTAGGCCAGGATTCAAAATTATTCTTTGACGATCTTGCTCTTGCTTTTGCTCCGCAGCTGCTTCCTCAGCGTCGAGATCTTTGATATCCTGTAAATTCATATTCGACAGTTGAGATCTGTGTATTTTCCCAAAATTATTATGATATGTGCATCTTATGCATCTTATATTTTATATTATAAAACTAAAAACACTAAATGATTTTTAAAAAAAAAAACTTACTAATTTTCGATTATACTAACTAATTTATAAATGATAGATTATAGCTTTAAAGTGAATGTTTTATTTTGTTTATAAAAAAATGAATGTTTTTTAAATTCATAAATGTCTTGATTGTCTTTTAGAGCAATATGGAGAACCGAATTTCTTTCTTCGATCGCAGTCCCAGAGAGTACAGTTGAGATTTGTGTATTTTCTCAAAGTTATTATGTTATATGCATCTTATGCATCTTCCATGATCTGCATAAGAACAATCTAAATATAGGAGATATGATAATATGGTTGTAACTTATCATAACACAGTCATAGATTTCCCAACAATCTAACTTTCAAACTATCATATATTACGTATGTTTCCAATATGAATTTAACTAACTTTTTTCAATACATTACATATGTTTTAATTTCAATTAACCAAATATTCAATAAATTATACTAATATGTAAATTTGTAAATTGTTCCATATAAAAATACGTAAAACGGAAAATCATAAACGGATATATAATAATATAAAATGATCATAACGAGATATAAAACGAAAAAATAAATTGTGATAATATATAAAAAGATAATGTAGCAAATGAAAACATAACAAATTAAAATAAATAGATTGTAAAACTTCCGCGCATAGCACGGACAAACGACTAGTATCTTATATTTTGGAATAGAGAAAGTACTATTTTCATTGTTTCACATCACGATTTCAAAGCTGCATAATGCATGTTATTTAAAAAAAAAACATTTTGGACATACCATATAATTTTATTTAAAATTACTATCTCTTGAGATTTCTTTCCTTTTTGAAAGATTTTGTGCATAGAAATCATAATCTTATCCATAATTTTTCTAGTTACAGAACATGAACCAACATTTAACTATATTTTTGTCCAAATTTTATAGATAAGAAATTAAGTATAGAAATGGAAGTTAAAAGNACTATTTTCATTGTTTCACATCACGATTTCAAAGCTGCATAATGCATGTTATATAAAAAAAAAACATTTTGGACATACCATATAATTTTATTTAAAATTTCTATCTCTTGAGATTTCTTTCCTTGTTGAAAGATTTTGTGCATAGAAATCATAATCTTATCCATAATTTTTCTAGTTACAAAACATGAACCAACATTTAACTATATTTTTGTCCAAATTTTATAGATAAGAAATTAAGTATAGAAATGGAAGTTAAAAGGTTTTGGGGAACAATCATGGAATTAGAGTTTTAATATTTAAGTTATCATATCTAATTATAAAGATTTTTTTTCTTTTTGTGATCAAATTTTATTTTTTCTAGCTCCACAAAATAAATTACTTTTATTCATTACAAAAGTGTAACACCTCAATCAACCACAATATACAAACTTTATAATCATCTGAAAAATTGACCTCCAACTTGCAATGCACTTTATTCTCAATCTCAAAGTTAAGTTTACAATGGCAATAGTAAAATCCACTTTGTTTCTAATAATAACACCAAAAGTCTTTAACTTATATGAGATGGATTTAATAGATTTCGGTTTAATCAGTACGGTTTGGATTTAGTATTTTTAGACATGNCTTTTATTCATTACAAAAGTGTAACACCTCAATCAACCACAATATACAAACCTTATAATTATCTGAAAAATTGACCTCCAACATGCAATGCACTTTATTCTCAATCTCAAAGTTAAATTTACAATGGCAATAGTAAAATCCACTTTGTTTCTAATAATAACACCAAAAGTCTTTTAACTTATATGAGATGGATTTAATAGATTTCGGTTTAATCAGTACGGTTTGGATTTAGTATTTTTAGACATGTAAAAAGGCCGGTTCAAATCAAGAAGGGAACACAGATTTAGGAATAAAACCATAACGAACCAAGAGGCAAGTTTGGTTTACAAGATTTCGATTTGCTTGGTTCGGTTTTTTGAAAGTTCTAATATCGCTGGTTCAATTCAAGAAGAGAAAACAGATTTGATTTGAGTAATAAACCAGTGACTACATTAATAAATAGAGACCATGAAAAATTTCAAGAAGTCGCTAAACGATTGTTACAGTGTTTAAGTACTCTTTCTTGGCGCTACAGAAGGCGTGGAACCGGTCTTCATTAACCGTACCAAAACCGGAAAGCTCAATGCCGAAAGTTGCAAGCCTACGAATGTCCCGTGGGATGGGCGATTGCCATAAACCGTCCCACCAACCGGGAGGTGCAAGCGGGGTAAAGGCGCATTGGTTTGGCTGTCTCGTACAGCTCAATTGTCCAGCATAACGGTTCCAGACATGTCCCCAACCCACCTGGTTCTTCAGACCGTCTGCTAACAAATTGCTCTGGAAACTACTGAGGAACACAAAGCTCGAGTTGCTTGAACCATCCTCTGTGAATTAACCAGTTAAGGAGTTGTTAATGACAAACTGAGAGATAAAACAAATAAAAAAAAGTGTGAGGAAACTAAAATAAGGTCTTAACTGAGACTGTTTGCAGCTGCTAATGCAGCAACCAACTGAGCATAAGTAGTCCCCACTCGCCTGTTAGCACCGGAGATCACCGCATATTTCGCACGGCAAGCGAGGAAGAAATCTACAAATGCAACCCATCTCGGTGCAGGGCCCCAATCCTTTATTCTGAAATCTAACATTGGTAAACCGCGGCCACGTTGAGCTATATCACCTCGGAAAAGCTTATAGTCAAAATGTAGAACCTGCAACCATTGCAACTGATTTAGTTTGCCGCCAATGGAATTGAAGACTTT
>OVBW01000687.1:0-19665 GCA_900406355.1 Erysimum pusillum | reverse complement strand
GTTGGATCTGGTGTGGGCTGGGCTTTAATATAATTGTAATTAAGAATTATATGACATAGTTTTGTTTACTTGTATGGCATAAATTAATCGTTTAGAATTTGCTCAATGTACAAAATAGTGAAATGCATTTATGATTAATATAGGGTTTAAGTTCAAATCTATTTTAATTCTTGTTTGAAAACTCATATGTTTTCGAAATCCAGCTAAATAATGAAATTTTTTTATTAACTTTTTTTTTTTCATTTAAACTTGAACCCAACCTTTTAATACTTATTATCTCCTGTGTTAAGATTTTTAGAACATGTAAATTAAAACCATTTAATTGAAAAAATAGACAAGTGAGGGCATGTGAGGATGAAACCTTATTTGACAGACATGCTTCGCTGCTTTACCCTACGTACCCACATGCTCCTCCAAATCATATTCTTCCACGTGTAGTGTTATTCTCAATTAATATCTTTTTTTTGCGTAGGCATTCTCAATTAATATCTAAACCTTATACGTATTGTTAAGTTGCAAATTAAAAAACAAAACGAAAAAAAAAGTTGCAAATTGGCCACTTACTAACTCTAATTACCCGACATCACCTTCGAAATTTTAAATTAAAGCGTCAATAACGGTTGGTGGGTTCATCTCGTGACCACTGCACTACTTTTTAGTTTTACTGAAAAAAGCTCTTTATCAGAATTTTGAAAATTATAATATTGAGCGATAGAACTTGTTTCCTATTTCGCATAATCTACACTTAGAGAATTTCAATCATAATTGATCAAAAAGAAAAGAAGATTCTTTTTGTTCTTTTAGAACAAAACACAGGCTGGTGGACTTCTAAGATTTGTCTAGAATTATTTTGTAATTCCTAAACCAATCATTACGTTAGAAATTATTCTTTTTGTGGCATACAATTTAATACAGTATATAGATATATCTCTCCTGAAAAAGAAAAATTACATAAAAAGCTCTTGTTTATTAGAAACAAAATTGTAGGTCTTTTACTATAAAACTTTTGTAAAACAAAAATGGTTAGATGTGAGTGAAAAATGATTTTAATTGTGAATTAAATTTGTTAGATATGCAACAGGATTGAATGAAGATAATAACATCAGGCTTCTTTTCTTAAAATAATTTTAATTAATGGGTACACTTGTTCTGAAATTCTCTTGAATTCTAAGAATACAAGTTTGCTTAATCAAAAGGCTATTTTACCCTGTGCATGATACATGTATACGTTAAGAAAAGTGAAAACGCATGAGAGACTCATTGTGATGAGAAACATCAATCGTCAGTTGTTGCGAGTATTTTAGAGTAGCAAACGATTGCAAGAAAAGATAATGACAAGAAGATTTTAGGCCGAAGTTGTGAGGATTGTCTGACCAAAAATGGCCAAAATGTAACTATCCAGTCCTTAAAAAACAAGTGATGGTAAACTAGAACACCAAAACTTAACGGGTTGATTGAAATATTGACTTTCAATATATTTTGATATTTTCGTAAGGAGACTTTTATGACTTTTCTTTTCTATAGCCACCATTTCTGCATATTCTCTCTCTTTTTTTTTTTTTTTTTCTATAGCCACCATTTCTGTATATTCTCTTTTTTCAAAAACAAAAAAAAACATCCTTAAAATTTTTTGCAGTTCACATTTTTTCCTATTTAAAATAATTATTTTTAAAATGGCAAAATAGACAAAAAGGAAAATTGAAAATTCTGTTAAATAGGTGACTTTTTTTTTGAATACTAAATAGGTGACTTTCTTTTTATCATTAAGATAATATACAGTGGCTAATCATATTTGAAATAGTAGTTAACATGCCTTAAGATTAGGATTTATTTCCATGACGAATTTCTCGACCAGTAGACCACCATAAACTATTCATTTATTGTTCTATATTCTAGTTTGCTAAGTTGCTTCATACACTACTACAAAATTTATTTTATACAATCTATGTTTACAATCTGACAATTGTTAGTTTGTTATAGATCCATTAAACTTTCATCAATAGTTAAGTTTATAGCAAAAATGAATAATCACAGCTAAAATACACCCAAAATTTAACAGAAATATTTCAACTGTTACAATTTCTACCAGTCACTCTCTAAACTTGGTATAAAAATCATAGCTCATAACAGCTACCAACATGTGATAAATAAATACTGATAATTAATGTTGGGAAATGTTAGGAATTAAAAACCATCACCAACAAAAATACGGCAAAAACAATATAAGAAAAAATAGTTTTATTGGTTAAAACATTATTCATATATAAAGAAACTTCTTATTTCCTCGTATAAATATATATATTTCTCTAATTTCTTTCTCGGGGTTTGAATTTAATTTTGTTTTTATTTTATAAGTAATAATTTTCAATTCAACCGTTTCTCCGTGTTGAACTCTGGCCTTTTTAATCCATGGCTTAATTTCTCAGATTTGCTAAAGAAATTCGCTTTTTCTTACTTCAAAAGTTTTTATTGTTCTTCTTACAATCTTCTTTTACACTTTCTTCTTCGATCTCTTTGTTAACTTTTTTCTTTTCGTTGCGTCTCTCGTTCTCGTTTTCTTCTTCTTCTCAGATCTTGGATTGACCATCTCGATCGTTGACCTACGAATTTGGGTTCGGTTAAAAATCCGACCTTTGTGAAGCTCGAGAGTTATAGAATTTTTTAAAAGGGTACAATTTTTGTTGAGTGTTTGGTTTTGGGTTTGATGATGATGTTAACCCAATTTGTTGGGTTGTGAAGTACTTATGGAACTGATTGTCACAAGACAAGAACATCACCAACAACAAACAAGAATAAGATGACGCTTTACATTCGTCGTGAATCTTCCAAGGTTGGTTTATTTTTCTCCTAATTCGACTTCTGGGTTTTTCAGATTTTTGGCTGATTTGTTACTTTTGATAGCTATGGAAGAGATTTTGCTCTGAGATAACGATGGAGATTGGTCTTCTCGCTGAGAACTGGAAATATCTTCTGGCTGGTCTTATCTGTCAGGTTCTCATTTTAAATTTTAATTTTCCTGATTTGACTTTGATTCATTACTCAGAACTTTGTTTTGTGAGATTCACTCACTTTTATCTCCTGATTTGAGTTTCGAGAGCTTGTTTTTGTAGTCATTTTCTGAAATGATNCTGGCTGGTCTTATCTGTCAGGTTCTCATTTTAAATTTTAATTTTCCTGATTCATAACTGAGAACTTTGGTTTTGTGAGAGTAACTCACTTTTATCTCCCGATTTGAGTTTCTAGAGCTTGTTTTGTAAGTCATTTTCTGAAATGAGTCTCGTCAGATTCAGATTACTTGGATCGTTATTTCTTATGTTGAGTGTTAATGATGACTCCTCTTGTGTCTTTTTGTTGAAGCCTGAAATGGAAGACGTAGGATACTGTAAAAGATTATGATCATAGTTTTGTTATACATAGTAACTTTTGAGAGAAAGCTTGTGCGTTTGGCTAAATTATTAAATCATGTGTCTTGGCTTTTGTTTTGGTTTCCAAAATGTAGCTTTCCCCTCTTGAGTTTACTTGTTTCTTATGTGCAGTACATTCATGGTTTAGCTGCTAAAGGAGTTCATTATATTCATCGTCCAGGACCAACGCTTCAGGATCTTGGGTTCTTTCTTCTTCCGGTTTGTCTCTCAATTTCAGCTATATGCTTAGTTCTGAGAGCATTATTTCATTAGATCAGAATAGATGTCTTATTGCTTTGGTTTTTCCAATGTATAGGAGCTTGGTCAAGAGAGAAGCTACATAAGTGAAACCGTGTTCACTAGTGTCTTTCTTTCGTTTTTCCTGGTGAGTCTTTCGACCTTGATAGTTTCCTCCTTATTCGAAGATTTATGTACTAATTGGCTCTCTTTCTAGCAATACCAACAGCTGAAAATAGTACTTTGTAAAAGTTTTGTCAAGCCGCCATTCCATTATTATATTCCAATATTAATACTCTTTGAGCCTCTATTGCAGTGGACTTTCCATCCATTCATTCTGAAAACCAAAAAGATATACACCGTGTTGATATGGTGTAGAGTTCTAGCATTCTTAGTTGTAAGTGGCCTGCCTTACTAGATACTATATTTTAAGCTTGCTGAAATTACTTTGTCTTCTTAATCTTGAAGTTTTTCGATGTGTATATTTTCAGGCTTGTCAGTTTCTCCGTGTTATAACTTTCTATTCGACTCAGCTTCCTGGCCCTAACTATCACTGTCGCGAGGTAAATCAACTGAGATTTACACAACATCTAGTGTGTCTAATCGGTTAAGCTTAATTTAGCCGACTTTTTTTACAGGGCTCTAAAGTTTCCAGGTTGCCATGGCCCAAGAGCGCTCTTGAGGTGCTCGAGATTAACCGTGAGTCTACATATTTCTCTTTCCCCAATCTCAGATTGTGTTCACACACATTTCTTTGTGTGCTTATGTTCTCATGTGATGACTCTGATCTTACCAGCTCATGGGGTGATGTACGGATGTGGAGACCTGATTTTCTCATCGCACATGATATTCACACTAGTCTTTGTCCGCACTTACCAGAAATACGGCACTAAAAGGTAAAACTTTGTAAACTTCTTTTGGCAACATCTTAAAAGCTTCTCTGTAAATCACATCTCTGCATCACTCTTTTGTTTATACCATGTCTCAGGTTCATAAAGCTGTTTGGGTGGCTCATTGCAATCGTGCAGAGCCTCTTGATCATTGCCTCTCGTAAACATTACAGTGTTGATGTCGTTGTTGCATGGTATGTCTTACTATCACACAAAAATTGACCCAACAGAAAACTTCACTGAGTACAGAGATATATTGACTTCTTGTGTTGGTTCTTCCCCTGTTTAGGTATACTGTGAATTTGGTGGTGTTCTGTCTAGACAAGAAATTACCAGGTTTGATCTCAGTAACTCTTCTTTACCTAAATTTAAAACTTTTTGTCTTACTTTGCGGAGACATGGTTTCTCATATCTTCCTCAAACGTCCATACAACAGAATTACCAGATCGGACTGCTGTGTTGCTCCCAGTAATCTCAAAAGACAGAACCAAAGAAGAGAACCACAAGCTGTTGAATGGGAACGGTGTTGATCCTGCTGATTGGGTATGCATTTGAATTTGTGTTTGTTCTTCTTCTCAGTCTGAACAAATCCCATAGTTTGTTCTTAAACGTTATTTGTGGGTGCGGGTTTCAGAGGCCAAGGGCTCAGGTGAACGGGAAGATTGACAGCAACGGAGTTCACACCGATAACTCAATGAATGGCGCATGAAACCAGCACTGAACTTGGAAAAGAAGATCTATATGAAAGCAGCAAATCAATGGCGTCATGAAGACCTGTGGTCTTTTGGTTTACGATGATTTATCCATTGGATTAAGATTCTGTAAGTGGGGTAAAATTTTTGGTTTTGGTTATTGTTCCAGAAAAGAAGATTAACACTGATAGAGAGAAGTTGGGGCAAATGCTATTTGTACATTTTCCAGTTCCTTATTCCCCAAGTAATCATCTTTGTTGGATCACGTTGTCTTACTTTTATGTCAATTTTGTTACTAGAAAGAAACTGTTTTGAGCTTTGATGAGACGATCTTGTTATGTGTTGTTCTTGTTGCCCTCTATAGCTTTAAGCATTTTATATTTTATTTTTATTAATTGGTTTAGCAAAAGGAAAAAAACCTTAAAAAATACCTGACATTAATTTCATTTGCCAGAAAAATACACAAGTTTTTAAAGTTGCGCAGAAAATACCTGATATATTTTTGAGTACCAATTAAATACATGAACTCTCAAATTCGTGTATACCAATTACCATATCTAGAGCTAATCTCCTTGCTTTCCGGCATATCCACTTAGATACTGACAGATTATTATATCTCATCATAATCTCATCCTTGATATCAGTCCACTTGATGCCAGGCCTTCTTCTTGCTTCATCTTTGAATAGACAAGCGATTGTACGCTGCTTCAACATCCTCGCTTTACTGCTCTTCATGTGGTTATGGTTATCAACATAGGTTTTCACCATCCACTTCCCTATTCTTTTCTCTACAGAGCAGTATATCTTCCACTTGCATTCCTCTTTTGTACATACGGCGGTCAACTTATGTTTCTCCCATCTACACAACTTCACATCATAGTTTGTCTTTAGAACATATCTCAGGACCTGATCTTTAAACTCCTCTCCACTGTTGAATTTCTGCAATAACCACAAGTAAGGCGGCTCCTCATTACTGTATCTTGTTCTTGAAATCTCTCTTTCCTTTCTATTGAAGTCTTCCCATTCATCATCGGTGTCTTCAGCTGGAGTTGGATGCTTAGCGTCCCTACACTGCTTCCTTCTCCAGTTCAGCCTCATCATAATGTGTATCACGACCCTCATCAGCAGCCTCACGTATATTGTCATGCAAATCCTCTAATCCAGCATCTTCTTGATTAACGATTTCCTCAGAAAAAGAAGTGAATCGAGTATCTCCTTCTGCTACAACTTCTTCCACAACGTCTTCTTCAACTTCTGTTCTTTCTCCATCACCAACTCCATCGCTCTCTGATTCACTTTCAGCTCCATGAGCTTCTTCTCTTTCAGCCACACAACCTTTTTCTCTTTCTGCATCATGGCCTTCTTCTCTCTGTGCCTCACCTTTTTTTTTTATTTTCAACCGCTTTATCACCATTATCAGAATCTTGTTTGTTCTCAAGGAAGATATCAACTTCTCCCACCCGAATAGCTGCAGCACACATTTCATTGATATCTGCATCTGAATGAATTAAGCTCCAAGATTGTCTTCACTGAACTCATATCCTGATGTGGGAGCTTGTACCATGCGTGTTTAACCAACCCAGGGATCCCATTATCTTCACAAAATGAATCAAACATCGACCATGTCATAATAGTCAGGATCGATGACTATTCCCTGCTTCAGAGATCCTCCTATGTAATTGACTGTTTTGTTCTCATACTTCATTATTCCTCCATAGTGTAAATTGATTTTAATCTCTGAAAAACTGCAAAAATACGATCTCAATCATTACATAGATAACGAAAGGAATAATATTCAAACTTTAGTGGAATTTTGTTGGGATGTTTTTTTTTTCTTCCCACCGATAATTGCTTCTCCATCCTTTGTGTTTAATTATTTATAGTGATGATATATAGTGGTCCTCCTTCATCACGTCACTTTCCAAACCAAGAAATAAAAAAAATAAATCCAAACAAGATTCCAAACCATGAAACCGTACCTCATCTTCTCGCTTTAGAGTTTCCCAAATTTCGAGTCTTCACACTTGTTTCAATCCATCGATTTGAGAAGGACACTTTGAGAAGTCAAGAGATTAGTGAGAAATCGATAATGATTTTGGAAATTAAGGTGAAAGAATTTTGGGATTTAGGGTTTGTGAATTTGGGGATTTTTTTTCTTTTAGTCGATGGAGAAGAAGGGTAAAACTGCCCTTTTCACTCTCTAACGTCAAGAGTTAATTAATTAGCCAACTAACGACGTCTTAATGATTCTGTTTAAGCTATAAACGTCGTCTAACTCGCAGTGTCAAAATTGACGAATTTGAGAATTCAGGTATTTAATTGGTACTCAAAAATATATCAGGTATTTTCTGGGCAACTGTTAAAAACTTATGTATTTTTCTGGCAAATTAAATTAATGTCAGGTATTTTTAAGGTTTTTTTCCTTAGCAAAACTACAAAAATATTCTATTATCAATTTCTAAATAATAAATAATTTGTTTGGAAAAATTCCCAAACATCCAAATTTTATCTAGCCATAGAAAACTTCAAAATTATTTCTCTCCTATTATTATTTCAAATATTATGTTCACTTAATTTAGAGCATTTTATCCAGAAGCAGTTCAAGTCTGTTCAGTCCGAGCTCGCTAGTCACCGGGAAGTTGCGTCTTCATTTACTGAGTCGTTGAATTGTGAAGTAGCCATAAGCACACAGTTTCGCTTAGATCTCGCAGATGCAGTAGCAAATCCAGGTGGGCCAGTTCGCCTGAACCAAGACTCCACGCTTAGGATGCTGCATAACCTCTCTACTGAGCTCAACCGCGATACAATTAGGTTATGTCAGCATTAGATAGGTAAAGGCGCTCCATTTTCTTGTTATAAATATATACATTTACCATAAATTTACTATGACAAATCGGTTATCCGCTAATGAACTATGATAAAGGCGCTCCATTTTCTTGTTATAAACCAAATGAGAACCGATTCTGCACCATTGCTCTTAAAACCATTTTCCGGCATCAATTCCTCAAACCATTCTCCAATAAAATAACAATGGCGCCGATGCATTGAGATATATGTTAGATCAGCGAAACTCTTATACCTTTTCACAAGATGCAAAAGAAAAAAACAATTTGAAAATTCAGTTCATTCAAATAATAGTCATCCGAAAATTACATATTTTTAGGATCCAAAAAACATGACCTAATTATATTTTTTGTAACATTTGAATATACTTTTAACCATGATTCATAGTCATATTATATCTAAGATAAAAATGAATCTAAATCCAAATGAGCAGAATACTTAACTTAAGAAGCATCCAAATTTATAAGTTTTTATTCGGTTTAATTTGATTTTTTAGTTGTACCATTTAATTATACCGTATATAATAAATTTTAACCGTTTAAAAATTTGTAAATATTATTATAGATACCTTTGCGATAATAGCTTTTTAAAAACATGATCCCTTTTCAATCTGAAGCTTCTTCTCTAATCTCCAATTCTCCTGTTCGTGAAGTAAGTACCTATAGAAAATTTTCATTTTCAATTTCTCAATTTGATTAATCTATTAGTGGTCTTACAGTTTTTTTCCCGGTTCGTTTTCGTTAGGTCCTGTTGCAATTCTCATTTTGCTCAGGTTTATTTTAAAACTCTTTTCTTTCTCAAACTTTTTCATTCATTTTTGCACACATCTTACAATGACCACACATACATACTTATAGTAGATTTCACTCACTAGTAAGTCACTTACCCTACTCTCTCATCTTACCTCTAAATATTAGACTCACTTACACAAGCAAACCAGTCATGATTAGACTCTAACCACTCCTAACAACTCTCCTTAGCACCTTAGCCACTAATATAGACACAACAATAACACACAATTATCTTAACTTAGTTTTATCACAACTAGACACTTAGGACTCGTATGGGCTTGATTAGTGGCCCATTAGTAACTTATTTGATTGTCCAACAAAACCCAAACTCTACTTTAACTTGTTGACCTTTTTCTTCTTCCTTCGTTGACTCACGCTCTTCTTCTTCTTCTTCTTCCTTCGACTCTGGTTTTTCTTCTTCTCTTTCTTCTTACTGATTCATCTTTCCTCTTGTTGCAGGGTTAATTGAAGACTCACCCTTCAACATGTTCCGAACAATTTGATACCTTTGAATGATATTTTGAACGAATACATTCGACTTAAGGAGGAGAAGATGGTGATGGAGACTGCTTCAGGGTATATCTCTCTTCTATTGGGGTTGATAGCCATCTGAAAATTCCAATTATCTGCTGCCATTTACTTATTAGGTCCAATTCTGAATCACAGGTCATCATCTCCTGATTCAAGAAACACGAATCTAGAGCCTGAGCAGGTTGTAATAACAGAGTATACATCAACAGTGACAGAAATGATTCAAGGGAAAGACATGGAGACACAAGGTGGGTTTAGTCCAGCNAATACATTCGACTTAAGGAGGAGAAGATGGTGATGGAGACTGCTTCAGGGTATATCTCTCTTCTATTGGGGTTGATAGCCATCTGAAAATTCCAATTATCTGCTGCCATTTACTTATTAGGTCCAATTCTGAATCACAGGTCATCATCTCCTGATTCAAGAAACACGAATCTAGAGCCTGAGCAGGTTGTATCAGAGTATACATCAACAGTGACAGAAATGATTCAAGGGAAAGACATGGACACACAAGGTGGGTTTAGTCCACTCTTCACTTAATATTTTAGATATAATATGTTATAGCTGTTTTCACTGATAAACTCTTACTGTTTCAATTTGCAGGATCTGACTCCATGACTACTGTAAAGTCCATAACAAAATGCCTACGAATTTTAAGTCCTGGTAATTGCTCTTTCTCACTGTGAGACCATACCACAAGGCACGTATACTTACTCAGTATATCTTTTCTCCCTAACATGACTTTTCTTTTTTTCTATCTGCAGCCAAGAATTGCAGACAGAGAGTCACAGTTGACTGATTTGATCCTCTGAGTCGACCACCACGCTTCTGTGCATTTGAGAGCTTCAAAATTAACTTAGATTGTTTTGTTGGATATGTTGTGAGAATGAAGCCCTTTGGTTAGCTCCTGACTAGTTCTCAATGTAAGTTATATGTATTATTAATTATTTCCTCTGAGTTAGTATAGTTTGGTAGCTCAATTCTCTACATGACTGACTATCGATAAAAGTAGAATTAACTTGTTATTTTACAATTCATGTCTCTATTTGGATTACCAACAAAACTATCTGAATCAAACCAAGTACTTCTCCACCTTCTTCACTTTTTTCTGTCCACCTAATTTGGGCCACCAGCCAAATGTTTCTGTTGAACAAAACATAACATTCAAATACTTCCAGTTTGTGGTCTTGTAGTATAAACAACTTTTCCAGTTTTGAACATGGAACTGTTGAGACAGAGTAACTACTTGTGTTGTCCCTTTCGATGTTTATTAACAAACAAAACATAAACAAAAAGAGAAGAAAAAAAAAAGAAATTGGGCAGGATATATGATCAACACTCGGTACGAGGTGATCTTAACTTAACCCTCTTGTCATGTGTCCTAGTTACAAAATCTATGTAAGAGTTTTTCACATTTTGGAATTTTAGATTTAACAATCTTGTTGAATGAATACTTTAATCTGTTATTATTTAAAATTATTAATTTGCAATATTTGTAATGACCTTAACTTTATAACGATGACAACTTTTATTTTATCTTAGAATTGTTGGTTGCTTATTTACTAGAACAAAATTTGAGCTATGTGAAGAATTAACTTATTCTTATTTAAAGGTATTCAATCACTTTTTTCGTTAAAAGGTATTAAATCAGGTTTACTAGTAAAATATTCGGTGTTCTTTGTTAGAACACTGAATACGAATAACAAATCGTTAGAGCTTGGTAATGTTACTAGCTCCCAAATATTCAACATGCTTCGTCTCATAAATTGACTAATTGAGTTTGTACATATCTCTCCTCCCTTAAGAAGATAATGAACTTATATATTAAAAATATCTGTCAAACTTTGATAGAAGAAAAACTCCAAATATAAGATTCAAATGAAACAAGAATAGGTACGTCTTGTCATTAGAACCAGACCCACCAACTTGATAAACTGTTGTTTTCTTTATTTCGCCATCAAAATTCGTTTTGCCCTTTTTGTTTCTTTCTTTTATTCCTTTGGTGTCGTCCATGGTGGTTCAACATTTTGACGTGGAAAATGAGATTCCTATTTCTTTTTAGTTTTAATTGGTATGGCTTTACGAATAAATAGATATTCCTTGCTTGTTTGATATATCTTTCATTCTCATAATAAAATTTAATCCACGTTTTAGATCTGTTTTTTTTTGAGTAGCTAGTAAGTAGTATTAGTAGTAACATATTTTTGTTGGTAAAATATAGTTCCACCGTTAACTTCATTGAAGAAAGAAAATTTCATAATGTTATGACAAATCCACTTGTGGATGAAGTGTTTATTTAGGAAGATGAGATTGAGGACCAAAAAAATCAAGAGAATCTGAAAGTGATGTGGAAATTTGGAAGATGCACATGACGTTATTTATGGTTTACAATACAAATAATACATGGGTAGTGAAAAGGATAATAATTGGAGTAATTCAAACATATCTTTAGTAAACTCTATTCTATATATGGTATTCCAACCAAAAAATTTTTATGGTAAATAGGTGAAATCGTTCAATTGAAGATAATATTTACAAAAATTAGTATATGCTAAAAATCAAATAAACTAGTTGCATTTGTATAATTTCTATAATCATTTCAGATAAAAAATCAATTTAAAGAATCCCACAGTTTGATTACTGGTGTGTAAAATATTTTATGAAATAATTAGTGAATGACATTTGGACTCCTAGTAGAGAAGACAACAAAGTCCTACAAAAAGATGACTCAAACCCGAGAGTACGTACCATTCTAAACCGTAGATTTTTCCATTGTACCATTAATAAACCAAAGATAGAAAACAAATCCGGCCGTGATTATAAATTGGTGGTCGGAGGCGGGAATGGGTCAAAGTTTATCCAAAACAGAAAATTTACAAGGTAATGACATAACTACCCCTCAGTAGTTTCTATTTATTCTCATTTCTTAACAACAACCAAGGACCGAATCGGGTTTTCCTTCGATTATGTCATTACCTTGTAAATTATTTATTCGTTATACAGTTATGAAATTACCTTTTTAGAGTAAATCGGCGATCCCGCAATATGAGCCGTTGGATACGGTGTGATCGCGTCGCTTAAACGTTGTACCGTCGAACCTTACACAAAGTAACAAACAACAGAATCTCTCTACTCGGAACAAAAAACAAATCCATTAAATTTGGTACAAGCAGAGAGATAATCTTCTTGTTCCCTTTTCTTTTTCTTTTTTTATTGTTTAATCTCTCCAAATACCTTTTTTTTTTTGTAATTATTAATTTATTCTATCATCTTGTAGAAGAATATCTTCTTCCTTAATAATAGTTTCACTTTCACTTCTGTTCTTAGCTTATTAATTCCTGCTCCACCACTACTCACTCACTCACTCCTACAATTTCGTTACTCTATTTTCTCAGTAAATAAATCTTATTTTTGTTAACTCACCAAATCCACCAAAACCACACTTCCTTAAATCCCTTCAATTCTATTCTCATTTCCGTATTTATTTACCGTGGCATTACAAAAAACAAAACAAGAACCAAAATCGCTCGATTTTGTAATAATGACGGACATCGATTTAGAACAAGGAGGAGGAGCTTTTGGAGGATATCACCGGAGGTCGTTTGACGAAAGTGACATCAGCGTATATTATTCAGACGGGGAAGATGTGGCGTCATGCTACTCTTACTTCTATTCGACGACTGGAGGATCATACGAATACGAAGGAGAGTCGAGGAAAGTGTCGTCGGTGATGAGTCCGTCGTCGGAGGTAGAAGAAGAAGATGATGATGCTGATGATGCGACGGCGCCGCCGGAGAAAGATTGTCGTATATGTCATTTGGGGGTGGAAACGAGCGGTGGAGGTGCGATTACGTTAGGGTGTTCTTGTAAGGACGATTTGGCTGTTGCTCATAAACAATGTGCTGAGACTTGGTTCAAGATCAAAGGCGACAAGTAATTCAACTACTACTTTTTGTTTAGCTCTTAATTACTTTTTTCTTAAAATCTTATCTTGAATTTCGAGTTATGGGTTTTGATTAACGTGATCATAAGCCTTGTTAGGATTCTTAGGAGATCTTTTTGTTTTTCTGTTCAGTATATTTTCTCTCCTCTTGAGTTATATTTGTTCCATTTATTTTAGGACGTTTTATTGATTTATTGACTTATTCTTTATAATTAATTTTCAATTAAGGAATTTGTCAAACTTTTTAATTGTGAAATCGAATATGTGAAGCTTAAGTTCTTAGATAGGGATAAAGTGTTTTCTTCTTCAAACGGATTTTAAAACCATTGTAGCTAAACCACTCAAAATTCACTGTTACTTAGTGGAGTATATTTTAGTATATAAGAATTAAAGAAAGATAGCTTTTCTAGTATATTAACTAGATCATAATTATGCACCCGGGAGTTTTGTACACTTAAAAATCCAACCCTATTTTGTTGACACAGAATCTGCGAGATTTGCCAATCGGTAGCCCGAAACGTGGGTGGTGCGAACGAAATGGTTGGGTCAACGACGGAACAGAGGGAGTTGAGAAGTGGTGGGGAAACGGCGGCGGAAGGAGGTGGAGGAGCAATGGCGGTTGAGAACAGGTGGCAGCCACAGAGACTAGTGAATTTAGTGTTAGCTTGTATGGTCTTTGGGTTCTTTATATCATGGATCTTTCATTTCCATGTTTCATCTTCTTCTTGAACCCACGATACTTATGGTCTTGCAATCAAACTACATGTACACTTGACTTTAAAGGATGCTTATAGTTGTATAGAAAGTAATTCAACGACAACACATAACAAGATTAGCTCAAAACAGTTTCTAGTAACAAAATTGACATAAAATAAGTCAACGTGATCCAACAAAGAGGATTGATTACTTGGGGAATAAGGAACTGAAAAATGTACAAGAAGCATTACCCCCAACGTCTATCTATATCAATGTTCTTCTTTTCTGGAACAATAACCAGGAACTTTTTGCAACTAAATAATAATGTCATGAAACACATCCATGCCACGGCCTCTCTCCATTTACAGTCAGTCTTCAGCTTTGTCAGGTAAATGTTTGTCTTCCTGGTCATGTAACATTGTCTGAAAACCGATCACCCCTGAAAACACAGTCAAGGACTTTGAAATTGGGTCTCTTTTACTATCTTTGTCTTATGCTGAGGAGAGAAATAGGGATAATTGAATATTTTACAAGTGTAAATGATATCTATTTTCTCATTTCAGCTCAGGTTTTGTTAAATATAGCAACAGCTCTGTTTTTTGTCCTGAAACCATCTAGGCGCAGATACAAGGATNATCTATTTTCTCATTTCAGCTCAGGTTTTGTTAAATATAGCAACAGCTCTGTGTTTTTTGTCCTGAAACCATCTAGGCGCAGTTACAAGGAAGCTAGAGGCTTTAGTTACACGGAAAACAACCAATATGCAAAGGACAATATTTTGGATATGGTTTTGCTTTGTTTTTTAGGACAATTGTTTTTTTAACTGGATCCTATAGCTCTTTCCAAGTCATTTAACATTTCAGGACACTTCAGAAGTGCCATTTAACTATCAAAAACATATAACAACGTCGAAATCAAAATCCAAAAAACCAAAATTAAGAAACTAAGCTATAGTCATAAACCGATCAGATCTCAGCGTTTTCTGTTTAGTGTCTGCAACTCATATTTCGGAGATTTTAAGATTATCAGTTTAATAAATAAACATCATGGATCTGAATCTAAAACCAACCAAAGCAATTTTAAAATAAGCTATAGTCATAAACCGATCAGATCTCAGGGTTTCTGTTTAGTGTCTGCAACTCCTATTTCGGAGATTTTAAGATATCAGTTTAATAAATAAACATCATGGATCTGAATCTAAAACCAACCAAAGCAATTTTAAAATAAGCTATAGTCATAAACCGATCAGATCTCAGGGTTTCTGTTTAGTGTCTGCAACTCCTATTTCGGAGATTTTAAGATATCAGTTTAATAAATAAACATCATGGATCTGAATCTAAAACCAACCAAAGCAATTTTAAAATAAGCTATAGTCATAAACCGATCAGATCTCAGGGTTTCTGTTTAGTGTCTGCAACTCCTATTTCGGAGATTTTAAGATATCAGTTTAATAAATAAACATCATGGATCTGAATCTAAAACCAACCAAAGCAATTTTAAAATAAGCTATAGTCATAAACCGATCAGATCTCAGGGTTTCTGTTTAGTGTCTGCAACTCCTATTTCGGAGATTTTAAGATCAGTTTAATAAATAACATCATGGACCTGAACCTAAAACCAACCAAAGCAATTTTAAAATAAGCTAATCGGAATGCGCAAGAATACTAAAATATCTTTTGGATATAGTTTTGCTTCGGTTTTTAGGACAATTGCTTCTTTTAACTATAGCTTTACAAGTCATCAGGACACTTCAGAAGTGCCATTCAACTATCAAAATCATTTAACATGGCCATCTTTACAGCGAAATCAAAATCCAAAAACAAAACTTAAGAAACTAATCAACAAGCCATAGTCATAAATAAACCGATCAGATCTCAGCGTTTTCTGTTTAGTGTCTGCAGCTCCTATTTCGGAGATTAAAGAAAGATAACGCAGTTTAGTAAATAACATCATCGATCTGAATCTAACACCAACCAAAACAATTTTAAAATAAGACATTAAAACATTGGATCTCAGGGTTTTTTTGGTTTATCTACAAATCCTTATAGGAGATTTCAAGAAAGATAACGCAGTATTTAAACTAATAAATCATCGATCCAATCCGAACACGGAGCAAAAAAAACAATCGAGCATTGAATCACATATAAGAGACACAAAAAACAAAGTAGAGAGCATCTCAGAAATTGAAAACCCCATTTGTTTCTTCACTAGCAATCAAAGTGCAAGGATAACAATTTTTTCATGGATTCATCACCGATGCTCCATTAAAACAAAAACCAAGAAGAGAAAAACTAAGATCGAATTAATAAACAGAAGAAAAAATCAGTCAAATCGCTGTCTAGAATTTCAGATTCAATGACTCGAGAAATATTTATATAAGGGCGTCGAGGATTAAAAAAACAAAACCCTAGTCTTCTGTTTGGTAACAGATATATCTTTAACCGTAACAAGGAAAGGACACACTATCCTTTCAGACGAAAACTACACGCCGTTTGTTTTAAATCTCTAAAACATACGTGTCGTTTTAATCACCGAGAATAGTCTCTCATCTTCGTCGTGGAAATAGAACATCCACGAATGAATGCTCCGAACCACACAAACGAGAAACGTGTCAAACTGCTTCTGTAAACTTTAGCCACCAAAGCAAGTACCAAGTAGTAAACCATGACGCGTCTCTGATTGAGTTTCTCGACATATTCTTCGGCTTCTTCTATAAATATTTTGTATACACAAACTTGTCAAATAATGCTAACCACACGTTTGCGTTTAGTAACCGAAAGAACCAAACTGATAAATAGTAATTCTCCTATGGGAATAGTTTTTGGTAAAGCTTATCTAATGGGGATGGTCTTTGGTAAAATCGTTGTGGAGACTCCAAAATACACGGTGACTAAATCCGGCGACGGTTATGAGATCCGTGAATATCCACCGGCGGTTGCAGCGGAGGTCACTTACGATCCGTCGGAGTTTAAAAGTGATAAAGACGGAGGCTTTCAGGTTTTGGCAAAGTACATAGGTGTTTTTGGCAAAGCGGAGAATGAGAAGCCGGAGAAAATCGCCATGACTGCTCCGGTGATCACGAAAGAAGGTGAGAAGATCGCCATGACTGCTCCGGTGATCACGAAGGAGAGTGAGAAGATTGAGATGACTTCTCCGGTTGTGACTAAGGAAGGAGAGAGTAGTGAAGGAGGGAAGAAGATGGTGACGATGCAGTTTCTGTTGCCGTCCATGTACAAGAAGGCGGAGGAGGCGCCACGTCCGACGGATGAGAGGGTTGTGATAAAGGAGGAAGGAGGGAGAAAGTACGGTGTGGTTAAGTTTAATGGTACGGCGTCGGAGAGTGAGGTTAAAGAGAAGGTGAAGAAGCTGACGAGTGATCTTGAGAGAGATGGGTTTAAGATCACCGGAGATTTCATTCTTGCTAGGTATAATCCGCCATGGACGATACCATCGTTCAGGACCAACGAGGTCATGATTCCTGTTGAATGAATGATCCAAAGTTTCTAGCTTTTGGTCTCAAAGAACTTGTATTTTCACTTGGTGTTTCTAGTTATAAGATAAGGAACAATAATGTATACAATGTGAGCTTTTTGTTTTTTAGATTCTATAAGAATGAATGGATCAAGAACATACAGCTAAATCTTACAAGGGTTCAAGATGAAGTAGGAGAAGTGTTTGGATTGAATTTATTCAATAAGGGGTTTTGATCATTTTAACCGGAGAAAAGCTTAAAAACAATGACAATTAAGTTAAAGAGCATAAGAGGAAGCCTCATGTAGTGGCAGGCGTGGATGAGACCAATGATTTGGCCTTTGAGAGAGTTTCTTTTGCCGGTTTGGTGAAGTTCTGCGAGCGTCCATCCCTTGGGAGCTAGAAAACGGTCTTCGTTGAGGATAGCCAATGCGTTTGCAAATAGCAGCAATCCTTCCATCAGTGTCCAGAAACCCATGCTTTCTCTGTGGAAAGGATTGAAAGCAATCAAAGATCATGAGGACAGAGTGGAAATAAGTATCTATCAACGACCACGTGTTCATTTGTAATACTATACAAACGGTCAAGTATGAACCAGTACAATGATTATTGGTGTTCTGAAAGATAGAGAACGCGTAGCTTTGTATCTAAACGTTCTTAGAAGAAAGTGACAATAGTCAATAGTAGCAAGACAAAATCTTGAATCTAACACATTACTGAACAAGTACCAATTGGTAAACTACTCTAAAGAGCTGCAGTGATCTCGGCAGGTCCTAGTTTTTATTATTTGGTGTCCGGAAAGATAAAAAACACTTCTTTAAATGTTGTCTTCAAATTGCAAAACAACCTCAGGACTATCCATTACCATCATACCAAGTAACAATCCTCAGAAAATAGAATCATATAAGCAACTCCAAAATAGCAAGAAAGCAGAACACTAGACATGGTTCTCTCATGCGATGGATTGCAAAAAGAAATAAAAAATGAACCTCAAAACACAAAATCGTATTAAGATTACAAAATTGAATCCTTTTTAGATAGTGAGTTACCATTCTATGTGAGGTAGACACTAGACAGTAGAGAAGCCATGAAAAATGATTTAAGAGAGATAATACTTCTTTGGAAAAAATGCATATTGAGTTAAGGAAACTTGACGTTTAGCTCAAGTTTGTTAGAAATACAGATTCCATTGAATCAGTCTGGATTCACTTTCTTAAGACGAATGATATTGATTGGATGCAGAAACTAGAGCAATCCAAATCCTGGCTAAAAAGATCATTAATTGGATTACCTATAATTTCATCGAAAGATCCACGATTCTAGTAAAATTCAAACAAAGTGATTGAATCATCTCCCTAAAGAAATCAATCCCAAATCTGGCAACCAGCTTTACCAGAAACGAGGAACGATTTCAAAACAAAGATCGAGTTTGAGAGTTGAATCAAGTCCGAACTGCAATTTCCCGGGAAAAAGTATCAGCCGCCGGAAATGAGCAGCTTAAAAGAGACAGAGAGGAGCAGAGGAAAGAGGAGAGAGATACTTACAGGTGAGATTAAAATCGACGGCGTTGAGAATCGAATTGGTGAGATCTTGTTCAAGGGACGAAGCCTGCGATCTCTCATCTCTTGTTTTTCACATTCTTAAACTTTAACCGAAGAAAGAACTAGAACCCGGTTTGTTTCCGAGTTTTGACCGGGTTTGAATCTATTCGGGTCAGGACCCAATCACATGGCTTCACTTTTTAATTTTTCTTTTAAACAGTTTCCTCTTGTCTCTGTGGGACAAAACGTTGTGATGAAGAAAGCATGTTACATGTTACCAAGCAATCAACTTAGAATTTGAGAATATTTCTGATGAAACTGCAGAGACAAAATTTTGCAGGGAACTATGTATCATGTATGATCCGGTACTCCAATGTACAATGAATTTTGAAGGTCACTTATAACAAAAATGGAAAGAATGTAGTGGGACAAAACACAATTCTGCTGCTTTGTAAAAGGATCAATAACATCTCTATTGGGGTTTCTAATCAGGCTGCTCTGTAGACTGAAGAGACACAAAAAAAAAACGAAGAAAAAATGCTATATCTTTGATGCTCCTGTATATGGTGAATTCGATTCTACACATTTGTAAGGATCTTCCAAGAAATCGTCTTCTTCGTTTTCC
>OVBW01000686.1:0-15068 GCA_900406355.1 Erysimum pusillum | reverse complement strand
ATTTTTGTGTCAAAATGGTTTGTCACAATATTGTAACGATTTATTAACTAAGTTTATGACCAAACAATTACGTTACAAAATGGTTACTATTTCGTCATAATATAGTTACTAATAAATAAGTAAAAAAATATTGTCACAAACACTGGCTAATTTTTGTGTCTAACCGAATCGTCACAATAATGTTATGATGATTTATTTGACTAACTTGTGACCAAACAATTACGTTACAAAATGGTTACCGTTTGGTCATAATATAATCGATAGGGTATGCTAGATATATGTTGTTGTAAGATCTCACGGTGCTTGTTTTATTGCAAAAATACATTAATTTTATTTTTCTTCAACAATACAATATTTATGCCAAATAAAATCAAGGCAATATTAAAGCATATGGAATAATCTTTCTGCATGATAACGACAATACTTATCAACGCGATGTTCCCTACCCACACAAAAAAAAAGAAGGAAACAAATTATTGAGTTAATGAAGTTTATGGAAAAAAAAAAAAATACTAATTGAATTACTATATACTCATACCTTAAAATAAGCAGGCATCAAAATCTTCAACATTGTTGTTCTAACTTCTTCTATTGTTTTGAAGTGCCTTAGCATACGTTCTGATTCTTTTTCTTCTTGTTCTAGAACTAGATGCTCTTTAGAAGGTTTGTTTAATTCAAATTTGTGACGATTTTATTGTGACTTTTTAGAATTGGTCACACATTGGTCACAATAGAAAATTTGTGACGAAATCTATGTGTGTATTGTGACTAAAATAATTGTCACAATAAACTCATTTTCTTGTTGGTACCATATGAGGATTTATTCTTGTAGCCTAACTTCACCATTGTTCTAGTTTGATTTTCTTTTTGTATTTTTCCTTATCCTTTTAGGATTTTCATTTTTCTAACTTGATTTTATCTTTGTATGAAACTAATGATAGTTATGATATGTTACTTTTGACTTGTGTTTGAGTGTTTTCTATAGCTTGGCATTGGAATTCATGTGTTAAAACACAAGCAATAAAATCAACTCCACACAAAATCAACTTTAAACTTTAAGTAACTATCTAGGAAAAGACACAAACTTGTCTTCACCTTAGCCATTCGTACTAACTTATCGGTTTAGAACTAGTAGAAACTGAACTCCGATTCAACAACAATTCCCAATAAGCAACGGTTTAAATTAACCAATTAAAGATGATATCCAATTAATAATCCATAACTTAATCCACTAAACCAACTAATATCTCGATCTTCGTTTAATGTGTTCAAATTGACTTTGGTGTTTTCCCACTTAAATTAGTAAGACTCAGTTTAATAATTAAACCCAACCGAACCTATTCATTTGATAACACCGCAATTCATAATACGATAACAGAATTTCGATTCAATAACGCCACAGTCCACAGATCAAGTCACGTGCTCACGTAATTGAGTTTGGTTTAAAGGACTTTAATCACACAAGGATTTCTGGTTTAGTTTGGTTTAGGTTTACGGTTTAATAATCACACAATAGGAACACAACAACAACTCAACAAGACAAGAGAGTGGAGCTTCGCCGTTACCTTTCTTGGCGTTTACCCTCGACGGATCTGCTCGGCAGCTCGACGAGGTGGTTCAAGCTCACGGTGGATAAGTTCTCATGACTCAAAAATTAAAAGCAAAACAAGGCAACAGATCATAAGACAAAGCCAATAACTTCTTCCATAAGTTACATAATAAATCTAGGGTTTCATTACCCTTAACGGTCACACGATGGGCTACGGCTGCTCCAGTGACATGCAGTTTGTGGTGGTGATGCATGGTGGACGCCAGTGGTGAACGAAAAATCTCAGGTGACCTCTTTCTCTCCACTCTTGGCCAAAGCATCTCTCGTGGCCGCTTCTCTCATTTCTTGTTGAGAATTGAGTCCTTGATTATACCTGGCAACAAAGGAGACAGCTTTAGTAAGAAGAAGATGAAGAAAAGAGAAGAAGAAGAAGAAGCGAAGAAGTTGTCGAAGAAGAAGCCAAGAAGTTGTTGGAGTCTAAACATGAGTAGTGTGGCTTGTGTAACAGAGTCTAGTTTGTAGAAGTATGGATGCAAGTGTGTGTGGTAGGTAGAGAAACCTCTATATGTATGTGTGTGAGGTGTTGTAAGAAAACTATCTAAGTTATTAACAATATAGACAATTATAGACAAACGTTTCTTGGTTTCTCTTTAGAACAAAGAAACTAAATAAGAGTAAGAAATAGAGAGATGAGAGATCTAACCTCTGATTTGTTGGGGATATAAGAGGTGATTCGTAGTCGTAGAGGTGACGACGGCTGAGAGTTCCGGCGGAGGCGTAGGATAAAAGAGGAGGAAGAAGAAGAAGAAGATGGCGAACCAAAAGTTCTGCAAAGCTCTCTCTAGTAGTTCAGTCACACTTATAGAGGAAAGAAGTTAATGGGGGAACTATTATGGCTGTATCTGTGACTTTGAGCTACGAGTAATAATAATACTCTCTGACCATTTTACTGTAACTATTTACATGTTTTAACGTGACACTGACATAGAGCAACTAGGCTAAGACTATTCACTTATAACTACAATTTTAAATTTGATATACGAATTTTTGTATTCGAGAAGATTTAGTGAATTTAGGAAATGAGTGTATATGATATGATATGTTATAATTACTTGCACTACCAAGTTTTATTCGTCTTTCGAAAGAATCTTTTTTTTTTTCTCAACTTTTTCTGACTCTCCTCTATATACAGACTTAACTTTTTTGCCATGTAAAATATCAAAGAAGTGTACATACTATTTGGCATATTCAAAAACATTTTCACTATTAGCAAAAAAGAAAAGACAATAACCAAACCGAAAATACCAAACCGCAAAGAACCTATCGAAACCAAACTAGATATTTAAAACACGTGAATGGATCCTAATTATAGAACCGAAAGAATTGGAACCAAAATATTTGTTTGTTTGATATAGAGATCGATTGATGTCCGAAAAAAAAAATGCATCTATGTAGATGGTTATTTCTTTTGGGTTGTGAGCCCAAACTCTTATCTTCAGAACTACTAAACAATTTGTTCACAACTATAGCGTCAGATTTTGAGGAAACGATTTGCAAGAAAGCCAAGTTTAACAAGTTACTACTTTAACATATTTATATTATTAACACTATTAAATTCTGTAATATGGTATCTCCTACTTTTGATGCTTGTCATTTTCTAATAGATTGTGAAGATTGGATTTTTCAAGAATTTATTGATCTCACAGACAGTTAACAAAAATGATAACCTTAGGCATGTCAAATATAAGTGAAGGAGGTTTTTCCTTAAAATTTTTAAACCACTAAACAATATTCTTAATTTAAAAACACAAAACACATGCATTATAGGTCGACGATAGGATTAATTCAGGTCTCCAAGTAGATGACGCTCTCACTCTGATCCATGAACATCACGTCCAAATGTCTATATACTTTGGGCGTACTTAACCAACTGACCGGTATATCTTTGATTTCAACTTTTCTCATATCATTTCTTTGTAGATCATAACAAAGAATGTGAAAGGGAGAAAGCAAATCATGTGGAATCAAGACAACCTGGCCATTTTGATTGCCACCAGATCGCAATCACCAGTTCGCTTGTTGACATATATACCTTCAATCATGTTCCACCCGAAGGACTTGACTTCATTAGACTGTGACATACTGGATTGACAGAAATTTTGTATAATGTAAGGCAACATCTCCACAATAGGTGCTATGAACCTCTGCACTTCGTTGAGATCGGACAGAGTGTAGAGTTTCATACATCTCCACTCTATACGACCTCAACGAAGTGGAGAAGTTTCATAGCACCTATTGTGGAGATGTTGCCTTACATTATACAAAATTTCTGTCAATCCAGTATGTCACAGTCTAATGAAGTCAAGCCCTTCGGGTGGAACAGGATTGAAGGTATTCATGTCCACAAGCGAACTGGTAATTGCGGTCCGGTGGCGATGAAGCTCCTGGAGATCTATGCTACCGAGGGTGGACCTGAGCAAATGGCACAAATAATAGATGACGTTGTCAATGAATTCAGGGGTGAGTATGCTTTGGATATATATAATAAATCTAGGGTTTCATTACCCTTAACGGCCTCGCGATGGGCTTACGGCTGCTCCAGTGACATGCAGTATGTGGTGGTGATGCATGGTGAACGACAAATCTCCGGTGAACTCTTTCTCTCCACTCTTGGCCAAAGCATCTCTCGTGGCCGCTTCTCTCATTTCTTGTTGAGAATTAAGTCTTTGATTTAACCTGCAAGTCTGCAACAAAGGAGAACGCTTCAGTAAGAAGAAGATGAAGAAAAGAGAAGAAGAAGAAGCGAAGTTGTCGAAGAAAAAGAGTCAACAAGAAGGAAGCAAAGTCAACAAGTTGGGCTTTGTGTGGTTTTGTTCTAACAAGACTAAAGAATGTTTTTACCAAAAAAAAAAGAACTTTAATTTCTACCAAAAAAAAAAGAAAGATTAAGAGTAAGTTTGTTGTTAGTCTAAGCTTAGCTAAGGACTAAACATGAGTAATTGTGTAAGAGAGTCTAGTTAGTAGAAGTACCGATGCAAGTATATGTGTTAAGTTGAGAAACTACTATATATATGTATGTGTGTGAGGTGTTGTAAGAAAAGTATCCAAGTTATTAACAATATAGACAATTAAAGACAAACATTTTTTGTTTTCCCTTAAGAACAAAGAAACTAAATAAGAGTAAGAGATAGAGAGATGAGAGATCTAACCTCTAAAAGTGAAACAGGGGTTAGGAGATATAAGAGGTGATAATCGTAGTCGCAGAGGTGAGGACGGCTGAGGGTTCCGGCGGAGGCGTAGCATAAAGAGGAGGAAGGTGCGCATGCTAGCAAGATGAAGAAGAAGAATATGGCGAACCAAAAGTTCTGCATATTTTGTGGGTTTGTGCACAGCTCTATTATGCATGTTAAGTCACACTTATAGAGGAAAGAAGTTAATGGGGCAGACTTTGAGCTATGTGAAATAATAATAATCTCTGACCATTTTCCTGTAACTGTTTACATCTTTTTTAACGTGACGCTGACACAAAGACCATTCACTTCTAACTACAGTTTAAAATTTGATATACGAATTTTTTGTATTCGTGAAGATTTTAGTGAATTTAGGAAAAGACTAAAAGAGTGTGCAACTGTGTATGAAATGATATGTAATAATTATTTGACCGACCAAGTTTTTATTCGTCTTTGAAAAGAATATAGTTTAAAAAAAACTTTTTCTGACTCTCCTCTGTATGTGTATACAGACTTTACTTTTTTGTCATGAAAAACACCAAAAGAAGGAACGATAAGTATCGTTCAAACAAAACCCATCTATTTTAAATTTAGACGTTTAATACACAAAATTTTTTGATTGAAATAAAAATACTTCATATATTTAAAATTAGTCAAACAATTTTAAATTTAGACGTTTAATACACAAAAATATTCGGTTGAAATAAAATACCTCATATATTTAAAACTAGTCAAACAATATCTCATTTAAATTATTGATAGATTTGAATCCGCGACTTAACAAACGTTACAAAATCATTTAATAAGGTTAAATTTTATTCTTACGTGTTCAAATAGATATTTAGAATCTGTTTACATAATATTATCTATGTACTGACGTGGTCTAGTGTTCAAACAAGTTTTTGCTTTTATTAGAGCTTCTTAGAACAAGTCATGCTGAGTACTAAAATTGTTCGTGTTGTTGATCCAAATTTAGGGTTCTGAAGTCATGACTGAAAAGTCATCAGCTCGTACAGACAAATTTGGGACGAACAAGATCTCGTTGGTGGCTATTGTTGCGAGAAGCAATATGTTTAGTGAAGATGAAGTTTTGGTGACAAAATATGAAATCCGAAGAAGAATCATGAGAATCTTATTACAAAAATTATAAAGAGAGGTTTTAAGCATGTGAATGATATGAATCAGGTGAAAAAGATGAAGACCACAAAAGAATAATAATTAAAAAAAAAAAGTTTAAAATTCGAACCCAGTTCTTTAGAGCATCAGCAATGGCAACAATTGTTTGTATGGGTGTAACAATTTTTTTATTATTATCATTTAATGCAAAAGAGAAAAAAGAGAGAGAAATAAAGAGAGAGAGAAAGAGAAAGTATCTTACAATCGGTTGTATGTTTACAACTTCATTCCTCTTCGTCTTCCACTGTTTTCTTATTTTCCTATATTTTATTAGTTACACCCATACACAAGTTTCCCCATTGCATTTGGTCTTAGGTTACAAAATCTACATGGTACCATTATACCACGTCAGTACATTCATAAAATTATGTAAATAGATTTATATATCTATTTAAACATGTAAGATTAAATGATTTTTTTGTAACATTTGTTAACGGATGTTAAGTTGCGACTTCAAATCTACCAATAATTTAAAATAAAGTATTGTTTGACCAAACTATAAATATATGAGGTATTTTTATTTCAATCGAAAAACTTAGTGTATTAAACGAAAAAAAAAATTAAAATAAACAAGATTTTTGGCAATATTTCCCATTTAAAACATTTAAAATACTCTTGCGAAATATTTTTTGGCAATCTTATATAAACAATGTACAAATAAAAAAGTCATGGTGATGAAGTTGTAGCTTGTCATCCTCTACAATGCATGTCACTTCTATATCAAATGGATATTTCGTTTATATCCATTTTAAAATCAATGGGATATATTTTTTTTAAGTTTTATCCTTCTTGGCAAATTTTTATCCTAATTCCCGATAACGCCCAAATCTATAGTGCAAATACAAATAATGGTACACTATATTGTATCTTATGCAATTAGTCAATGGTAAGGCTCTTCATACCATTCACTAATGCTTTGAAAGCAATTGATATGTTCATATTTCACCTTCTCTTATCATGCATTTGTCATCGTTTTTGCTCTGATAACTCACCGTTTCTACATTATTCATGATGTCTTTTATATGTTTACATACTTAGGAGAGGTTTGCATTTGTTTTGCATACATTCTGCATTTTGGAGTCATTTCAGGTACATATGAGATATGCAAGCTGGCTGGAGCAAACACGAGACAAATGGGAAACTTCCAAGCAACATACTCTATCCAATATGCTTGATACTCGATCCTCCATGATTTTCTACTCGACCAACACACGGACCATCTTCACGTGCAATCTACTCGATCCACCATGGAGTTCACTCGACCAACAACACCAAAGAACAGCTCACTCGATCAATACTTCACAAACTTCTACTCGATGCACACTCTATCCATCTTGCTATGACACCTACTCGATCTGTTTGTCTAGACATGCTGATTGAGTGAGTACCTTGAGCAGAAGCAGAGAAAGCATCGCAGAACGTCTTACTCGATCAACAGGGTCACGATTAGCCTAAACCGACTTAAGAACATTGACGTTTGACTCTTTAATTTAAAATGCATATCTATCAGTGCTCAGCTAATCAAGGCGAATGAAAATTACTAACCATATTCAAGGGTGATTCATGCCAAATTTCAACCTATATAACAACCTCTAACATGCATAAACAATTCCACCAATTTAATTGCGATTTAAGGAAGAAATTATAACTCGAGATTCGCTAAACCAAATGAGCTCAAACTTTGCTTAAATTTAAGCAAACGACTCAAAAGACGATAAAACCAAGAAACCAAAGATGCATGCAACCAAAATTAATCAAGAACAGAGAAGAACCCATTCTTATGCTACTTCACAAGCATCACAACTCACAGAGAAAGATTGGATTGAAGATTGTGTTGGATAATTCCAATTACTTGAAGGAAAATATGTCTCTTTTGGATAGCTTAAAGAGATAATGACAAACACAAATTAAGAAATCTAGATAAGTTCAAAGAGATTTAGATAAGATATTTTGTATTTCATATAGGATTAGGAGGATGCTAAGTTCTATATAAGAAAGTATCTATGGAGAGTTGTTCCATAAGAAACTTAGAGATTTGTGTTTAGTTTTGAGAGAGTTTCTAAACATCAGTAAAGAAGAGTTTGTTCTTTAAATCTTTGAGTACAATACGATTTGATTTGGTATCAGAGCCTCAAGGAGAAGACTTGAAGGCCCTGTTGAAGACGGTGAAGAGAAGGTGCAGAACGGAAAGATGTCCGACACAACACCAAGTTCACTACGACCTAAGGAGATTGGAGCTGCAATGATCCAATGTCCGATGTTTACCTCGACGAATTATACCGTCTGGTCAATGAGAATAAAAGTTCTCTTGAATCTTTATGAGTTGTGGGATACAATTGAACCTGGATCAGCGGATCCAAAGAAGAACTATCAGGCGATAGCTCTATTGTTTCAATCTATCCCTGAAACTCTAATTCTGCATTGGGAGGCTATCAAGTCACGTCACCTTGGTGTAGATCGTGTAAGAGAAGCCAGACTCCAAACTTTGATGGCAGATTTCGACAAGTTGAGTATGGAAGAAAGCGACTCTGTCGATGATTATGCTGGTAAGATTTTAGGAATTGCAGCAAAAGCAGCCTCGCTAGAAGAAACCATAGAAGAAACCAAGATGGTGAAAAAGTTCCTAAAAGGACTTCCAATAAACAAGTGCATTCATATTGTAGCTTCCCTAAAACAAGTTCTGAACCTGGCAACCACGGGTTTTGAAGACATAGTGGGAAGAATAAAGGCCTTTGAAGATCGAGTTGGCGCAGCAAAGGTCAATATGGAAGATCAAAGAAAACTCATGTGGGTAAACAACAATCAGAGTAATCGTGGAGGCAGAGGAGGTTTACGAGGCATAGGAAGAGGCAGAGGTGCTGGTGGTAGAGGAAGAGGACGAGGAAGGTCCGAAGAACAAAACTCAGGAGGAGAAACTGGTGATAATAACCAAAAGCAGAAAAAAGATAGATCAAAAGTAATTTACTGGAGGTGTGACAAGCCTGGTCATTTTTCATCAATTTGTCCTGAGAGACCAAAGCCACAAGAAGTAAACTTAAATGAGACTCATAAGGCGGATGATGCTTTTTACGTCCATGAGGTAGTGTTTCTAAATGAAGATAAGGTGTTTCCGAAAAACTATGATATCAACAATGGAGATGAAAGTATTTGATATATAGATAATGGTGCAAGCAACCACATGACAGGAAACAAGAATTATTTTTCAAGTTTAGATGAGAGCCTCAATGGAAGAGTGAGATTTGGTGATGGTTCGTGTGTTAGCATTGTTGGGAAAGGAAAAATTCTTTTTGTGAGTAAAACAGGAGAGAAGAGAGCTCTCGAGGATATTTACTACATACCCGACTTAAAACACAACATAATAAGTCTCGGATAAGCAATGGAGAATGGGTGTGAGCTACACATGAAAGAAGCTATCTTAACACGCTAAGAGTTTCCTTAAGAAAGCTGCTTGTACAAGTAACAAGATCACCAAATCGTCTTTACAAAACGCCAATGGAGATAAGCTATCCAAGATGCCTACAAGTTGAAAAGGAGGATACGACATGGCCTTGGCATGCGCAACTAGGACATGTAAGCTTTGTGTGTCCTAAACAACATGGTTAAGAACGAGATGACCATAGGAATGCCACGCACAGTACATGAGAAGCATGTTTGTGATGCTTGCTTAGCCGGAAAACAAACAAGGAAGACGTTTCCAGCCAAAACAAGCTTCCGTGCAACACAAGCTTTGGCATTAATTCATGGTGACTTGTGTGGACTGATTACTCCACCAACACCATCGAACAACCAGTATGTGTTTGTTTTGATCGATGACTTCTCGTGATATATGTGGACAGTGCTACTAAAGGAGAAGAGTGATGCATTCGATCGATTCAAAAATTTTAAGGAATACGTTGAGAAGCAAACGGGCTCAACAATACAAACTTTTCGTACCGATAGAGGAGGAGAGTTTAACTCCATAGAATTCAACTCATTCTGCGAAGAGAATGGAATTTCAAGGCATCTAACGGCTCCCTACACACCACAACAAAATGGTGTAGTGGAAAGAAGAAATAGAACCTTGATGGAGATGACAAGAAGCATACTCAAGGGAATGAAAATTCCAAACATATTATGGGGAGAAGCTGTTTGACACTCTACCTACATAATAAACAGAGTTGCTACAAAGGCGTTAGAAAATCAGATGCCGTATGAAAGCCTCACAGGAAGAAAACCAAATATCAAGCACCTAAAGATTTTTGGTTGTGTCGCTTACACAAAGATTAATGGGTCGTATCTGAAGAAACTAGAAGAGAGATCAAGGACATTAATTAATCTTGGAACTGAGCCTGGTTCCAAAGCATATAGGCTCTATGATCCGGTCACTAAGCAAATTGTTGTTAGCATAGACGTAGTCTTCGACAAGAAAAAGACATGGGACTTGTCGTCTACAACAAGAGAAGAAGATGGAGAACCGGGAATGTTCACTTTGCCACGCTACGAACCAATAGAAGAAGTCGGTGAACAAGAACAACCACATGAGCAGAACAATGATCACGAGATTGAAAATCAAGATGTGGAAGACGAGGCAGCCGAGAATCAGTTCGAGAACCAAGACGATGCCGGACCTCAGCCCATTGTAACTAGATACGTTCGTACGATATCTAGGCCAAGATATTGATTAGTCCCAAAATTACCGTTTTCTATATAGGATTTATGTTTGTATATTGAGTCAACTAACTTATATTAGATAGATTCTAGGACTATTCGTTTCACGTAGTGTTTTATAGGTCTGAAGAGCGTTTATTGCAAAAAGATGAGTTTTGGATCAGTTTGGATGCAAATATACACTTAAAGATCAGAGTCCAGTTGACCCGTCAGAAGTATGGCCTCAGACGAAGCCCTTGCCACCGTTGGATCTTGCTAAGCTTTTGATACAAGATAGCCATGGATGTTAGCTTTCATCTCCAAGTGGTTTCATGGAAATCCAACGGTGCAATCAAGAGTTATGTCCTTTTTACTAAAGACAGATCAACATGCTGATGAAGCCGACGCTGACGAGAGTCGGGATCGACCGGTCCCATGTTGGGATCGATCGATCATGTGAAGAATTGCGGCCCAGGCCCACAGATCGATCAATCCGGCCCAAGGATCGACAGATCCGGCCCATGGATCGACCAGTCCGCCGACTCTCTTGCCTCCTCTCCAAGACTTTCCATTTCTTTTGTTTCCTTTTCTTGCACCTCCTTGCTCCTATAAAAGGAGGGCTCGACATTGTATCAAAACACAAGTTTTAGAGAGCAGTAGCTCCTCCCTAGTTTTGTAAATAAATATTATATATTTTATAGCTTTCTTTTTAGGTTTAGAATCTTTAATAAAGATGTCTTCTTTTGAGTTCATCTTTGTTCTTGCTTCTATGCTTGATTAGTCTGCTTATTGAGTCTAGGGTTTCTGAAGGGATGTTGTGAATGAAATCGTTTAGGTTGTTAGTTTGGGAATCTATTTTCTTGTTTTTTATCTATTGTTGTTCTTATTGCTGGATCTAAGTTGGCCACCTTAGAAACTGATTATAGGTTGATTTATCGTGGTATCAGAAGTGCTGTTAGTCGCCTGACATACATAGGTGAGCAAGGTGATCCATGGCCAACGATGGTTGTAGTCGTGGCACCTTGTGAACATATCAATCTTGCTTGTTAATGCTTGCTTTACTTTATTAGGATCACGCGATAGCTGTTTTCTAATATCGTATTGTTTAGTTAGGTATTTACGCGATAGGGACTTACCTATATTTTTGTGAATTGAGTTCAAGTACGATGCTTAATAATTCTCACTATTTTCTGTAATTGATGTTTCACATCCCTGATGATTTCCCTATCTTATAATTATTTATCTTTTATTTTCTGTTTAACCTAGAAAACCAAATATTTACTTTTGTTTTAGCTCTACTTTAATCCCGTAATTCGTAGTGTAACTTATTGGTTTATGTGGATCCGACCCTAAAGTGCTACAATTGATTACCGTATTTGATCCGGTAGTTTGCATATTTAGGTTTATTATTTGACCTACGATCAAACTGGCGCGTTGTCAGGGACCAATAAAACTTGCCTACGAGTTTAAGATTAGGGTTTAGTTTATGATTTTTTATTTTGATTTCTAATTAGGGTTTTTCTCTTTTTACAGGAAAAAAAAAAAAAAAAGACGTCTCGGCGGCGGCTAGACGTCTTGTGGAGGCACAAGACATGAAGGAGAAAGATGGAAAGCATGTTCATCGAGCTCAATGGAAAAAATGAGAGTTTGGCTTCTCGTGTTGATTCTCTTGACATGAGGGTGTCTCAGATTGCGTCTTGCTCTAATCCTAAAGAGTTTTGTAACGCAATAACGATTCAAAGTGCGATTGAAGATGTACAAGCCTTCGAAGAAGCTCAGGACCGATCGATCCGCCACATCGACCGATCGGTCCAACATAGCCAGCAATCAGCCTCGATCCGTACTACAGACCGACTGGTCCATCTTGTAGACCGATTGATCCCATCACATGCTGCACATTCAAAGGCTAACAGGGGAGATCCTAGAGTTTTCTCTGACTTGTCCGCTTTTATGACTCATGCTGGAGCCAAGACGAAGCCTTATACTGCAGCAAATCGATAGGTCCTGATCGACAACCACGAAGGACCGATCGATCCCACTCCTAGATCGATCGATCCCCTGTATGATTATGCTTACTGACTAGAGGGTCAGGATCGACCGGTCCCCCTACAGACTGATCGATCCCATGACGGATCCGGATGTGCTTGACCTGTTTTCTCATGATTCAGTAACCAATGTCGTTGCCCGAGCAGAGATAGTCCCTTATACGCCGAAAGTTCCATATTCGCGTATCTCTAAGACACAACTCAATGCTAAGACGTACAATCGCTTCAAAGAGGTAACTCGCATGATAATTGATGTCCTTCCATTCTCCAAAGCTTTGGAGCAGTTACCATTCTTCCGAAAGATTTTCCGTGATGTTGTTGCTGGAAAGGAAGACCTTGATGGGATTAGTGCATTCTTAGCGGAACGAAGAGACAATCCCACCCCGAAGCTCACTAAGGTGTCGAAGCTGGAAGATCCCGGGAAGTTTGTTGTCCCATGTTCAATTGATGGAGAGGTCGTTAGCAACTCTCTATGTGAATCTGGATCTTGGCGTGAACCTCATGTCTAAGGCTATTGTAGAGAGGTTGGGGATAGGTGATATGAAAGCTTCTCAGGTACCTCTCAAGTTCGTGAATGCTTCCACCATAACTCCTGAAGGCTTGATTCATAACTTCGATGTTCGCATTGGAAGTTGCTTGGTTCCCACCGATTTTCATATCGTTGAGACAACCAAAGGTTATGTTATGCCTTTGATTCTTGGGAGACCCTTCCTTGCAATAGTGGGTGCAATTGTCGATCTACCTACTAACATCGATAAGAAACTCTTCAATGACGCAACTTCTACTAGTGAAGCATAAGATATGGCTCTTGTCTCACCATAGACAATGAGCAGAAGGTGGATGTCATGCCGCAAGTTTTAGGTGTAAGTATTGATGAATGCTTAAGGAAATGTGGATCCTTATGCTGCAGCTCGTGATTAGCTCTTCCCTCCACCAGCCCCTGCACGTTATGATGACCACAGACAGCCTCCACCTGCAGGACCGACCAGTCATCCTAACGGACTGATTGGTCTGCATCAGGCACCACGTATTTGTCACCCCACTCTTGGCGAACACGACACTCCAGACAAGTTCTACTCTAATCGCGCTGCAATTCACTTACCAGACGAGGGGTATGATTAGAAGATCAACCCCCAAATTATTCCCTCGATGGCAGAGAACTTGTTTTATGGATTGCCTTCGGAGAGTCCATTGGATCATATTGAGAATTTTGAAGAGTTGTGTAACACTTTTAGATCGAGTGGAGTCCCTGTTGACTTCATGATGTGCAAGCTCTTCCCTTTCTCATTGAGAAATAAGGCGAGAAAGTGGTTCAAATCATTGCAACCAGGCTCCATTACTTCATGGGGTCAATGGCGAGCAATTTTCTTTAACCACTTCTACACCAAGTCTAAGATGGCATCACTCCGGAACAAGATCACCACATTCCAGCAGGGTGTAACAGAGCGTTTTCATGAAGGTTGGGTGCAATTCAAGGACTATCTCAGAGATTGTCCCCATCATGGATACTCGGATATAAACTTCATAAACATCTTCTACAATGGAGTTGAATGGCAGTACCAGATGGCTCTTGACACAGCGAGTAGAGGTTATTTCTTGACTAAAACTGCAGCAGAAGCTAATACTCTGATCAACAATTTAGCTGCTAGCAATAGCAATTATTGTCCGGAGTATGATAGAGTGCATCATGTCATGCTAGTGGGAGACCTTGCTGATGAGAATGATGTCAACGAAGTCCTGGATGGAGACACTCATTCTTATATAAGGACATCCGAGAAGGTTAAGAAGAGGGAAAAGCCAAAGCCAAAGATTGAAAGCGTGTTGGGAGATAATCAAATCACTTTGGTACCACAACGATGTGTTGGAGACACCATTGAGTATAAGGTGAAGTGCAAAGGACGATCAAAACCTTTCTCTAAAGTCAAGGCCATCCTCAATAAGGAGTTTAAAGAGAAAGGCCAAGAAGCATTGGATGGTATGCTGAGCACGGTTCTGCAGTTGCGCACAATTGATGAGAGAGTTTGTTTTGCGGCGAGCTCTCATTCTCGCACCATTTGCTGTCTGAAACCAGAGTCAAGCTAACGACTTTAAGAAAGCGCTTATGGGAGGCAACCCACAGAGTTCGTACATACTTTCTCTTTCTCTTTTGTTTTTCTTTATCTTTGATTTTGTTTTTAGGATTTTATTATGGTGAAATCACGTCCGGTGTTGAGTGTTTTCAGGAACAGGTACTAAACACAGAGGATGCGAAAATTTTTGTTCCAGACACTGGAGACCGATCGATCCTAACATTAGATCGATCGATCACCTGGAGATCGACAAAGTCCAAGACCATTGAAGATCCAGACCGACTGGTCCCTCGCGAAGACCGATCGATCCCCTGACCCGAGCTGTATGATCGTAGGTCAAATAATAAACCTAAATATGCAAACTACCGGATCA
>OVBW01000685.1:4298-16640 GCA_900406355.1 Erysimum pusillum | reverse complement strand
TAAGAAGTGCCTCGGCATCAGAAGGAAGTGATCCCAGAAACTCATATATTATAACTTTTTTTGTTCACATAATATACTTAAAACTCTCCTGCACACAAATATCCACATATAGACATCGAAATACCATACATGATTTTCTTTTTCATATGCGTGATGCACTTAAAAGTAATTCAGATTATCATATGTGAATATGTGTGATGCACTTAAAGTTATTTAGATTATCTAAATTCTTAAAGTAATTCAGATTATCTAAATTGCACATAGCTGATGAATTTTTTCCCCTTCCTAGTATAATGGTTCAACACACGTGATTTATTAAGTCAATGCATGTGGTTAAGCAGTTAAGAAAATTGCTTGCACTTACAAATGGCCTGAAGCGATGGAGAATATATTTATCGTTTTCCCATGCCGTCCACCCTTCTCATGCTCCTGAAAAGATAACGACATGTTAGAAATCGGAGAATTGAGATGCAGCACGTTTACAAGAATCATAAAAGTTAGTCCAGATTACAAAAGCTACTCACCTTTTTGGAACCTCCCTTCATTGATTGTTGACGACCACCAACAAAACCAGACGCCCATTTCAAGAAATTTGAGTTCCAGCTTCCCCGCTGAAACAAAAGAGCGTCATCAGAGAATAAATAACCAGCATTTTCAAGGACCAATATTTTTTATGTAAATCTTCTATTCGAGTAAAGTTGTACTTACTTCGTTGTTTTGCTGCACACCATCGTCACCGTCTGAAGGAACTAGCAACTTTTCATGCTCCTTACCCTTTCTCTTAACTACTTCTAAATGAACAACTTTACCACGCAGATCATCGATGGTAATACGTTTCAGCGAGGATTGATCTTGACTCCCATCATTTCCTCCTTTCAAAACGTACAGCTCAGAACTTCTACCCGGAGCAAGTTGCAAATACCAAACCCCTGGGGATACTTTCATCTGCCAATAACCTAAATTGGCCATTACAAGGGTATCAACCAAATGCGGTCTATTTTTGGTTCCCAGAATCAGCTGAAGGCCACGAGGAGCCTCATGATCTTTTTCCGCGCAATGACCTGTGAAAGGGTTATGTTAGTAATAACATGAAGAATCCAACCAACATTGAAGAATAAGTTTAGAAAAGCTGACCTGTAAGAACAAGAGATTCAACCTCAAAAACTGCCTGCAGTGTTGTGGTATCCCCCAGGTTCTCAAGCAAAATATTATCAAGATCATGACTGGACAAGCACAAATCCAGAAGAGAGAGAGAAAAAAAAGTAGAAGGTCAGGCATAAGCAAAAATAAGTCAACTAAACAAGCAAATGCTTTGACAAACATTTCGAACCAAAAAGAGCAGCATAGTCCCATTTTCTTTTTCAGGAAAAAATACCATACATGGCAATTACTGGTTCAACAAGCCATGGCTCTGGAACGTCAAGATTCATGGTAAGTGTCTTAGACAATGGCATATTTGCGAAAAATGCCTTAGACCCTTCTACATCAAATCCTGTACTGCTGTAATCATCCTGAAAAGAGGATAAATAGCAGAATCAATATTTGATCAGAGAATATGGACAATACCAGACTGTCATATAATTTTATTAAGATCTTTTTAAATAACATACCGTATTGGGTAAGACATATCTGTAGTAATTCTTCAGAGGAATGTCCACAAGAGAACTCTGCCAATAAGAATTAAGAACTCTAGGTCAGACACATGAACAAAATGTATTTCCTTTTTATCCAATAAGAAATAATTACCCTTGAAACAGAATACACACGTTAAAAGTACCCATAATTAACCACAATAAAGGCCAGAAGAATAAACCCTTTGAACATCTAGGTGGCTCAGAAGATGAGGTTTGATATACGCATGATTTCTACATAATAAGTTGAGCTGTATATGTTTTACTCACCATAGGATTCAACACAATCCTCATGCTCGTCTGAACATGTTTTTGTAGAACTTGAAGAAGTGATGCTAGTTTTTGACCAGTGGGGCTTAAAGGATCGATAACAGCATCAATGTGTATAGTTGCATTTTCATTTCCCAGCAAAACCGCACTACACAACGAATGGACATCTTAGTTGCAGTTTTAAATTCCCAAGAAAATCGAAAAGAAAAGTAACTACCAACATAGCCAGTATACTTACCTGTATTCCGAACTCAACACCTCAAAACGTGCACTTTCAGAACTACGATCCCGTGTTGCCATTGCAGATGACACAAACATGAAGACATCACTAAAGTATTTACTGCAAGTGTGACAAAAGCAAAAAAAAANAAAAAAAAACAATATTCTATCAGCTATTTTTCAAACCATGTCCTATCAGCTATTTTCAAAACATACATGGGAGCATCCCTCCTTGAAGAAGAAAATACGAGAGGAAATATCAGCCTACAGAATGAACAAAGCCTATAAAAAAATAAGCAGCAAGAGCCAAATCTAGAAGGAAAAGAAAAAGGATATGATCCAGAAAGATCAGATACACGGGGAGGTTATCATCAAGTCAATTTTCAATGACCCATGAATTGTGCAGCTAAAGAAGCTTTGCTCGCCAAGAACTAGGAGGAAAAGAAATTGACAAGAAAAAACATAACGACTACAAAATTTCTGTTTAAACTTTTGGTTGGCAGACAAGGAGAAACAGTTAACGCATGAAACAAGAGACCTTGTCAGCAGATCGGGATCCACATCCTGCCATTCAATGCCTTCAATAATTTCTTGAACAGGCTTTACTCTTTGATTGAACTCCATTGACTCAAGAAGATGTAAATCTTGGCCCAAGAATGTCCTCTCATCCACAGGAAATATCACCTACCAAATATATAATTGAATATGATGAAGGTAATATACAACTGGAACTAACACTAAGAGTACGTAAATAGCATTAAATGATCTATATAATTACAGAAAAGGATAAAAATTGGTTTACACACCCTTCCATTTGAAATAATTGCATTTGCATCAGATTCAAGCCCAAGTTCCCAAGACAAGAATTGGGCGACCTGCATTGACAATTATAAACAAAACCATTGTTTACACCATCGATTATTCAGAGGAAAACTGAAGATTCTTGTATCAATGTTTATTCAGGCAAGATTGGAGATTTTTTAAAGCAGCATACCTTTGTCAAACGCTTAAGTAATTCATCATCCAACGATTCAAGGAGACAAGATTGGTATGCCTTAGAAGATAACCCATACTCCTCAGCAAGCACAAGGACTTTATCAATAAACAATTGAGAGCTAGGTGATTCCACTGATGTTTTTAACAGATACTCACGCTCGTAAAACAAGCACAGTTTATCCAAGAAGTATAGCACCTTTTCCTTATGACTGCAAACAATTAGATAACAAACATAACAAGCAGAGATGAAGGTAAGGGAAATGACACAAATAAACATATCTTCAACAACACATTACCCATCACATGTGAAATAAAAATTTCATACCTAAATGATGAAGCAGTTTTTTCAAAAAACTTTATAAACAGAAGGCTATATGGGTCAGCATTCTGGCTGCTACTAAATAAGACTCCAAGACGAGCACTTTTGGAACCTCCAATCTGAATGACAATGCAAGAACATCAATAACATGTGTGGATCCAACTCAGGGTCGAGAAAAAGAGTGTAAAGAACGTGACAGGAAGCCATCAATACATCAACTAACCAGGTAACGGACTCCTTCATGTAATAACTTCATTCCTTTCTTCGTTGCGACATCAACAGCAAGGAGATGAGTCACATACTTCACATCATCCGAGGCTGGAATTGTCATACAAGGAGATATATATCAAGTAAGTTTGCATACGAAGATAACACATTTGGGCTATGGACAAGAAGCTGTTGACTATATAAAAGCATGTTACTTACTTTCAGGAGAATGCAAGTAGTTAACATCATTCAGCATAGATTCCCCCTTCCTGGTAGATGAAGCCAGCGAAACAAACCTTGGTTTGTTTTTTCCTCCACTAATAATCTACAAACAATACAATTACGAGAGGCAGACACTTCTTGTAAGTAGTAATGCACAAACACGTAATCAAATTACAAAAAATGCTGCCACTGAAATTCCCTACCTGAGGATTATAACGACTAAGACCACTTTCCGAAAGCAATTTGTCCAAAACATTAGTATGGGATTCTATCTGGCCGTAATACACTTGTTCTTGTATCTTGGGAAGCTCATCATTCATGGCATTTAAAAGAGTTTCTTCCTGGAGACACAAGAGCTAGCTTCATGAACCAACTTTCAATAGACTTAAGAAAATCACAGCGGTAGAATATTAAAAGCTCTCTTACTGCAGACGTAAAAGTTGATGCAGATTAAAGTAACAAAATGGTTTGCATGTACAATAAAAATGATGAATTAGACGCATGTTTGCAATAAGCTACCAAAATATGAGAAGCTCGACATATTAGAAAGATGCACAGAAGTACCTCAACAGAATCAAAGACAAGGCCATTCATCAAAAAGGAACACTTCAGTTTCGCCAGACCTAGCTTAAATACAAACATGGAGCTTGCTTCAGATGCTTCCTTCAAAGTGTGCTCTTGTTGCAGTTTCAGCAATATATCCTGAGGGGGTGATTTAACCTTTGGTCTGGAATAGAAAGACCCAACATTAGGAGTGCTAAGGAAACAATCCAAATTTTCTATGAAGATAGAAATAAAATAGATCTGCGATTGTAGGATAATGACTCTAAATATCCATGGCACTTACAAAATTGTCTCAACAAAAGCTCCATCGACGTGCTCCTGTTCAATGTCCTCTTCGGAAGAATCAGCAGACTCAGTCCTTAGTGTGTTTACCTATTAACCAACCTGAAGATGTTAGCAACTAATTTTTGGGATACTTGAAGTTACAGCAGAAAATGACAAATAATCAACGAGAAAGAATCAAAAAACTTCGAACTATGATTTAAGTGTTAATGTCTATTACATTGCCCAGGAACTGAAAAGCTGTTTGAATCCCATGTTGCTCCTTGATGTACAGAAAAAGACGTATGATCTGCAAAGAGAGTTTTCATCAGGAAAGAATTCCAGTCTTAGTTTAACTTTAACCCCCAAGGAAAATAATAAAAATGAACAGAATAAGAAAAGGCTTCTTATTGCAGGGGAAAGAAGTTCAAAATTGGGAAAATGATAACAGTAAAAAATTATATTCTAAACGGTGGATACCATAGTGGATATGTCCTCTTTCACTTGGGCATTAGTCTTTGCATCAGAAGATGGGATTTGACCACCATTCTCCTCGATTGTCTTGATTAATTGAGTGGAATATAATATCACCCCAAATCTCACAGGGACTTGATTTTCATATAAAGATCTGAGAGTGTCAATTGACTGTAAAGACCCAACAATAATCAGCTCGAAATCTCTGTACTAATGAATAAGGGAAGAAGGGCCAGTAATGCTGGGAAAGGCTAGATATAAGACTTACCTCAAGACCGCAGGCAGTCGCTGGATCAATGACGTAAACTGCATGGAATAGGTTCTTTCGGATGTAACGTAGTTGCCCAGGGAAGGCAGGCATCAAAATCTTATTACAAGGTGAGAGAAACACAGCCCATTAGAGATTTTATTTTCCAAATGGCAGTTATCNCAGTCGCTGGATCAATGACGTAAACTGCATGGAATAGGTTCTTTCGGATGTATCGTAGTTGCCCAGGGAAGGCAGGCATCAAAATCTTATTACAAGGTGAGAGAAACACAGCCCATTAGAGATTTTATTTTCCAAATGGCAGTTATCAAGAAGATGTCAGCTGCACTAGTTACCTCGTTAAGATTACTCCGCCAACGCTTGTACATATCATCCTCTTCCAGATTGTTGAGATAGTTAACATGCACGGAACGGAAATCAACCCGATATGAATCCGGCTCAGGGAGAGGGGTAGTTAGTAGAAGTTTCCGTATGGCTCCATCAGGTATCTAATAGTTTCATAAACATGTTAGCAGATCCATGTGTTCAAGACTAATCATAGTTTAGTGTCCTGAATAGACGGAACAAGAAACAATCATCAATTTGTATAGTTCAGGTTTTTCCTCCATCTAATATAAACTACCACTTTACTTTGTATTTCACGAGAAGTGGGGCATATGTCCTAGATCTCCAGTAAAACATTAAAGAAAACACAAAATTATAAAATATTAAGACCATCATTAGAAGAGTACCTTAAGCTTCGAAAATTGGTTGGCCAGGGACAATTCCTGATGAGCCAAATCCATCAACCTAAAAACAGAAGGATCAGATGATCATGAAAGACGGACTATAACCAACAATGTAAGCATGTTAGCTTTGAAAAGAGTAAAATGGAAATCCAAATGAAAAGCAATACAACGCAAACTATAATATCAAAATGTAAGTGAATAGAAACATGGGTAACTAGGTCTGGCCATCCTCAAGCTAAAATACGCTTAGGGAAGAGTACCAAGCGAGGAAAAATTATCAGAATTTCAGGTTCCCAAACCATTAAAAAAATCCCCACGAAAAGAAAATGACAATGGATTGCACTAAAATATAGACCAAGGAAAAAGTAACACAATGTGCAAAAAGGTATTACATGTAAAGATCCATATCTTCGATGTTCAACAGGGCACCATTGAGAGCCAACAAAGCCTTGCCAGGGGGAACCATTCTCTGGTTTGAAAGTATCTCGTCTTTGATTGATTCATTGAGCTGCAAGATTAACCAGACATGTCTAAAATCAAAGAAACCACAAGCAAACAATTCAACAACCAGTGTAAACACAGCATCAAAAGACAAGGACATACCTTCATGCGAGATAATGAAGAGACTACACTAGGAAAGTTTTGATTAATTTCTTGCATAGACTGCAAAGGATCAGAGGCATGGACTATTCTCTGTGCTGTTTGGTGTCCTAAATCTGTGGAACAAAGGTAAATTAGGAAACACTTTATCAATTTCTATTATAACGTAGCCAAACATGCAGGATGCAGCTACCTTTGAGCTCCCAAACATCAAGTGTGTCTGATACTGTTGATGATAGGAGATAATCCCTAAAAGCCATGACTTCTGATCTTAGCTCGGGTTTCCTGTCCTGCAAAAAAAAGGAGCACTGACCTTAATGAACACCCTACAGAAAATGAAAAAACTGCTACAATAATTTTCTCCATCATTCGTCTCTTTTCTTCGTCCAACTCACATCCATTAACAAACACATATTCATTTGCGAGCATTCATGCATTCGTGCAAATCAAATGAAGTGATCTATCTTCTTTTATTCTGGTTATTATTTAAATTAAACATACCAGGATTTTTGAGAATATAAAGCCCCTAACATCTTGACTAAGATCTTCAGTCCTTGGATCTTCAAGAGTGATACCTGAAACTCATAGCAGAAACACTTAAAGGGTAGCAAATTCACAGCTGATATAAAGAAGATAAGTTATAATAACATAATAAATAAGCTTTACTTTCAACCTTTGGGTAGCGAAATGAATAAATGAGTGTTTAACTCTAACCTTTCTTTATAGCACTATCATCCATTGCCTTGTACTCCATGTTCTTCAAAGCAAGCTCCACACCATAACCAGCTAAGCTAACATTCTCCCTTGCCCCAATGGCACCGCAGGGTCTAGTTTTGCCTTCACAACCTAAAGGTAATACTGGTCTAACAACATATGTAACTTTTCCCTGTAGAAAACCGAGGCTTCATTAGAATGCACACAACAAAAGTAAAAAGAACCTAAGAAATGGAACCCCTGGGCAATGGAGCGTGAACTTGTTTTATCAATACAGTAATATAAGAAAAAATTGAACCTAATGACTTCCCAAAATCTTGATCAAGGTAAAGCATCCCTTTTCTACCCCAGGAACAAAATACGTATTTTCAACAATTAAGGACAAGTTTCCTAAGAAAAACAATTACCTCCGTGGNATAAGAAAAAATTGAACCTAATGACTTCCCAAAATCTTGATCAAGGTAAAGCCTCCCTTTTCTACCCCAGGAACAAAATACGTATTTTCAACAATTAAGGACAAGTTTCCTAAGAAAAACAATTACCTCCGTGACTGCTTTAGCAAGCGAGAGGTGAAATTTCCTAAAGCAATGAGTTCCAACAGCCCCATAGAGAACAGCAACTGGGCTTCCAGCTCTTGAATCAAAATGAACGTGATCAAAGTCGAAAAGCTCAGGCCCCTGAACCGCGTCACCAGCACTAGCATCCAATGAAATGCAGGTTAGAAAGAACAAATTCTGATCTTAACCGAAAGAAAAGAAAAATAGAGAGGGAGTGACAGTGCATACGCAGGAGCAGAGGCGAGCCAGGATTGGAGATCTGCAACGTCGTAAAAGAGAGAGGATCCAGTATCAACCCAACAGCAGTCAGTCGCAGAGGGATCATCGCCGTGAGGGAAAGAAGAGAGAGACTCATCAGCCAATTGGCGATAAAGCACAAGTCTAGGCGAAGCCGATCTCAAAGTAAGTGAGAAATGGAAAAGAGAAGCCACTGGTTGAGCTAATAGACTCGAAGCCTGTTTAGATATCTTAAGAAGACAATCTCTGGCGGATTTACAATCGGAATCACCAGTATCTCCATCGGAACCAAGCCAAGCATCAGTGAACTCCCAGAACAATTGCTTCGATTCTTTGGAAATCAACTCACTATCACAACAAATAACACTCAGATTCAGCACAATAGCAGTAACAATGGTGTTCGAGAAAAGTAAGAAATGTTAGTGAACAAAGCATTACCCAGCCTCAAGGAGAAGAGGAGTACCCTGCCACTTCGCCCTAACGGCCACCTGAACATTCTTAGGTCTCCGATTTTGAGCGTTGACGCCGACGACGACGAAGAAGAGAAGAATGANATTTACAATCGGAATCACCAGTATCTCCATCGGAACCAAGCCAAGCATCAGTAAACTCCCAGAACAATTGCTTCGATTCTTTGGAAATCAACTCACTATCACAACAAAAAAACACTCAGATTCAGCACAATAGCAGTAACAATGGTGTTCGAGAAAAGTAGGAAATGTTAGTGAACAAAGCATTACCCAGCCTCAAGGAGAAGAGGAGTACCCTGCCACTTCGCCCTAACCGCCACCTGAACATTCTTAGGTCTCCGATTTTGAGCGTTGACGCCGACGACGACGAAGAAGAGAAGAATGAAACAGAGCCAAGATCTCAGATTGGTCCCCATTTCCACGACAGAGAAGAGAATCCAAAACGAGCCGGGAAATATTCTTACTTACTAAAAAAGGACATTTTCGTAATAAACTGCAAAAGCCACGGCATCGAGTGTGACGTGGAGGAAATTGATTGGTTAAAAAAGTTAGGGTTTTTCGAGTTTTTGGGTNAAACAGAGCCAAGATCTCAGATTGGTCCCCATTTCCACGACAGAGAAGAGAAACCAAAAACGAGCCGGGAAATATTCTTACTTACTAAAAAAGGGCATTTTCGTAATAAACTGCAAAAGCCACGGCATCGAGTGTGACGTGGAGGAAATTGATTGGCTAAAAAAGTTAGGGTTTTTCGAGTTTTTGGGGGCTTCGGTGTCGTCACCGTCGAGATCATGCGAAGTAGAAAGGAATGCTCCTCAGGCGGAGGATACTATCGCTCTCGGCGTCGTCGTTCAGAAACTGCAACTCCGGAACCTCCGGCGATGCTATCTCTTCTCCATCTCCTTTCTCTACCTTCACGAAGCCTGCTACTTCAATCGCTCCCGGCGATTTCCTCGTCCGCGAATGGAAAGACTGGTTTAAGCGACGAGATGTGAACCAGAGTCACCAGTTAATCGATCGAATCTTCGACATCCTTCGAGCTCCTTCTAACGATGGAGATGATCGAGCTTTTTATCTCCACCTCTCCAATCTCCGACTTCGTCTCACTGAGAAATTCGTCCTTGATGTGCTTTCCCACACTCGTTACGATATCCTCTCGTGTCTCAAATTCTTCGATTGGGCTTCTCGTCAGCCTGGGTTTCATCACACGCGTGCCACTTTCCATGCCATTTTCAAGATCCTTCGTGGTGCTAAGCTTGTGACTCTTATGATTGACTTCTTGGATCGAAGTGTGGGTTTTGAAGGTTACCGTCATTCTCTCCGTCTCTGTGATGCTCTCGTTGTGGGATATGCTGTAGCTGGTCGCACTGATATAGCTCTTCAGCACTTTGGTTACATGAGATTTAGAGGTTTGGATTTGGATTCTTTTGGATATCATGTACTCCTGAATGCACTTGTTGAGGAGAAGTGTTTTGATACTGTTGATGTCATCTTCGACCAGATCTCTGCGCGTGGCTTCCTCTGCGCTGTCACGCATTCCATTTTGGTGAAGAAGTTCTGTAAGCAAGGCAAGCTTGATGAGGCTGAATCTTATCTCCGAGCCTTGCTCCCCGATGATCCTGCTGGATGCGGCTCTGGTTTAGGCATTTTGGTCGATGCTCTATGTTCCAAACAAAAATTTCAGGAAGCTACTAAGTTGTTAGACGATATCAAAGTGGTTGGAACAGTGAATATGGACCGTGCTTATAACATTTGGATTAAGGCTCTTATTGGAGCTGGATTATTGAAAAACACTGCGGATTTTTTGCAGAAGATTAGTCCTTTAGAAGGTTGTGAACTCGAAGTTTTCAGGTATAATTCTTTAGTCTTTCAGTTTTTGAAGGAGAACAATCTTGATGGTGTGTATGATATCCTGACGGAGATGATGGTACGTGGAGTTTCGCCTAATAAGAAAACGATGAATGCAGCTTTATGCTTCTTTTGCAAAGCTGGATTTGTAGATGAAGCTCTTGAGTTATACCGGTCGAGGTCAGAAATTGGCTTTGATCCTACCGCCACGTCTTACAACTATCTAATTCATACCCTTTGCGCCAATGAAAATGTCGAACAAGCTTATGATGTCTTGAAGGGGGCGATGGACCGAGGGCATTTTCTTGGTGCAAAGACTTTTAGTACACTTACTAATGCCTTGTGCTGGAAGGGGAAGCCTGACATGGCGATGGAGCTGGTTATTGCTGCCACAGAACGGGACATATTACCTAAACGTTTAGCTGGTTGCAATATTATATCAGCTCTTTGTAATGCTGGGAAAGTAGAGGACGCTCTTATGATTAACGAGCTATTCAATAAAAGTGGCGTTGACACCTCCTTCAAAATGTTCACCAGCTTGATATACAGCTCAATCGCACTAATGAGGGGAGACATAGCTGCTAAACTTATCATCAGGATGCAGGAAAAGGGCTACACCCCAACCCGTAGTCTCTATCGAAATGTTATTCGATGTGTTTGTGAGATGGAAAGTGGTGAAAAAAACTTTTTTACTACTTTGCTAAAGTTTCAGTTGTCTCTTTGGGAACACAAAGTTCAGGCCTACAACTTATTCATCGAAGGAGCTGGATTTGCAGGAAAACCAAAACTTGCAAGATTAGTGTATGATATGATGGATAGAGATGGGATGACGCCAACACTAGATTCAAACATTCTCATGCTTCAGAGTTATCTGAAAAATGAGAAAATGGCCGATGCTCTTCACTTTTTCCATGACCTGCGTGAAAAAGGTGAGACCAAAAAAAGACTTTATCATGTTATGATTGTTGGCCTCTGTAAAGCAAATAGATTGGATGATGCCATGCATTTCTTGGAAGAAATGAAGGGCAATGGACTACGGCCTAGTATTGAATGTTACGAAGTAAACATACAAAAGTTGTGCAACGAAGGAAAGTATGAGGAGGCAGTTGGATTAGTCAATGAATTTAGAAAAAGTGGGCGCCGTATTACAGCTTTCATCGGTAATGTCCTTTTGCATAACGCAATGAAGAGCAAAGGGGTGTATGAAGCATGGACCCGGATGAGAGATGTTGAAGAAAAGATCCCTGAGATGAAGTCTCTTGGTGAGTTGATAGGAGTATTCTCGGGAAGAATCGATATGGAAATAGAACTGAAGCGGTTAGATGAAGTCATAGAGAAATGCTATCCTCTTGATATGTACACGTACAATATGCTGTTGAAAATGGTTGTAATGAACCAGGCTGAAGATGCATATGAGATGGTAGAAAGAATAGCTCGGAGAGGGTATGAGCCTAATGAGCGGACTGACAGGATCCTTGAACGGGCTGACCGCATACTAGGGAGGAATGGTTTGAATAGCAGACGGAGGCAACTTGAATGATGAAACGTATGTCAGGGAGAGGTCAGAATTGTTGCATAGAGAATAAGGGAAGAATCCTTCAATTGATTTGGATTTAATATCTGTTTTGGGATATAATCATCGACAATAGGTGATGAGAATTGGATTGTCCCGTGGCATTATGCTGGACATTATAACTTTCAGGAGCGTTCTTGTCTCTGGATTGGAAAAGGTCGATGGTCTTTTCACAGAGCTTTTTTTT
>OVBW01000683.1:0-19673 GCA_900406355.1 Erysimum pusillum | reverse complement strand
AGTTTGGAGGTTTAAAGTGGAAGTGGTTGCCACCTTGGTGGTTTTTTTTGGAATTTTCCCCATTAAAAAGTGAGATAATATACAGATACATTCATTGTCATTGCCGAAAAAAAGAGAGAAAATGTAAACGATGGTTCTATACTTCTATTGAATCTCTTAAAAAAAAAAAAAAAAAAAAAAAAAAAAAAAAAAAAAAAACCATGATTGATGTAATTTTGAAATGAAAACTGGACCAAGCTATAGAGAAAAAGGAAACAAAAAGGAACATTTTTTTGACTGGAAAGGAAGTAAGGTCCAAAGGGCTTTTTGCATGGTCTCCAAGAACGAGTATTATTGATATCTTCGAGGCTTTTGACATTAGAACATGCTCACTTAGCTGTTACGTCCCTTTCTAAGTTTATTTATAATTTACATAATGATTTAATCTCAAAGCAAATCAACATCTTTGACAAAACATAAAGCAAATGAAACACAACAAGCATGAGTATAAACTTTATGAGAAAGGCTGATTTATGTTGTCGATCAGTGGAATAACTGTCTTTTTATAATGATTTTGTAACGATGCATCTTCTGTCTGAATTGGATCACCTGAATCCGATTTTTTTTCATTCAAAAATATGTATTGTTTTTAATACATGTAAAAAACATAATTTTGGCACCAACCCAATTTTGTAAATTTTATGCGCATGCCATAGCTCCAAATTCCGATTTGAACAGTTTAGGTGCCAAAACCATGTTTCTACGGTTAATTTACTCGATTTTCACTTGTTTTAATGCCTAAAGCTAGTGTTTTAGAGACCTATCTTTCACTCTACTTAGATTTAGACATTAGTTTTTGGTGTTGTTAGACACTTCTAGTTCTAGATTCTAGATAGTTTACGACACTAAAAATGTTTGTTCTAAAAGATCTAAATTAGAAATTATTCTCTAGCTAATGAACGTTGATAATATCAGGAGGAATTCAGATGATCAAACCTAAACTTAATGTTTGTGTTATCTTTTGAATTTAAACGTCTTTTTAATATGGGATTCATAGATCTTAGGCATATAGGTTAATGATTTGAAAGGAGGTTTATTATTATAATATATTATGTGAATTGAGTTCGAGAACAACCATTAAATATTTTCCTGAAAATTTATTTGTTTTTACATATCTATTTGCATTTCCTTTAGTTCAATTTTGCGTTTAATGATTAAGAGAAAAAATATATCAAAACCATTCTTCTTTGCTAATCTATACTCTGAGAATCCTAATTATTACCATGACATAATAATAACGCACTTGCGGGTTGTTAGATTGGTTAAAACTCAATTATATGAAGTTGTGGTTCTGTTAACCTTTTATCAAGAGAAAATTGTTGGTGTGTTGTCAAAAACCAATTGCGTTATATATGTTCATGATTAGAGTTAATTAGCCTAAGATAATTTTTGTTACTTGTATTTCTCTTTCTTTTGACCTTTTAGATGTATGAACCAAAGCAAAGATAAGAAAACCATGTACAGTTTGAGTCTACACTTGGATGTTTTGAAAGAGAGAACAAGAAGCGATTAGCGCGGTTGGAGAGTGAGTCACGGTTGGAGAGTGAGTCGAAGGAGGGTCAGAATCAACTTTAATTCAGTCTACATCTATCTAATCCACCTCATGATCCACTATATGCATGTAATCAACATAACCAACTATCATGCAAGATTATCTGTTGAAAATCGGGGAAATTGGAGAAATTCGCCACCTCTTCTTATACACTAGGAGAGTATGATACGCCATATGATGTGAGATTCGCTTTGGGCCGGGATTCAATCACCTCATATTATGAGACAAGATTTTAATTGAGATAAAGTGATGACTTCATGAAGACTTTAATGTACTATCTGGACAACTTTGAAAAAGTTTGTGGTACAATCAACCAAGTTCATGAAAACACTATAACATGCAAAACGTTTTCATTTAATTTCTCTAAGTGACAAACCTCACAAAACTAGTTAAAATCGATATTACCATTAATGCTTGGGATGAGTGTAAGACAGTCTTCACGAGGTACTTCACCTCATCTAGGATAAGCCCTTTTGAGTATAAATTATCATTGACAAAGGTTCATCGATATTGTCAATTATCAATACAGATTTCATTGGTATAAAATGATGATATATAACCACTGATAATCCAATAGTCCATCAAAAAATCATAAAAGAGTTTCCAACATGTTATTGATTCTTTTTACCAACGATATATGGTCAGATAATCATAAAAATTTCGAAAAAATAACCTACAAAATTGTGTTATTGACGTGTTGTCAAAACAAAAAATAATAATGTTATTGACGTTCATATATCGAAAAAACTTTTTGTTTTCAATAATTATTTTTGTAGTGGCAGAATAGTAGTTACTATTTTGATTTTTTTGTTCCCTCGGAAAAGCTAGTAGTTACTATTTTGATAAATAAAAGTTTTTGCATTGGTCAATATTAGTTTCTAATATATAAAAACATAATTACAAATAGATACCTCTAAAAGTTTGCAGAAAGCATTATGAACAAATCTCTCCTTTGATGCAAAAGAGAAAAAAAAGGTTTTCGATCTTCTCATTCCCATCATTACAAGCAAAAAGAATTTATATATTGACAAACATGCACATACAAAAATATAAAAGAATTTTGGAAAGTAGAAAATAAAGAAGAGAAACCAAGGAACAATGATGACAAATTTAAAAACCAAAGTGGGTGCAAGTGTTGAGTCCTTTTCTTATTGGTTATATAATTTCGTTTTGTACCTTATATCTTTTGACCACATAGTCGAAATTCATGTTTTTAAGTACAATTTTATTAAAGTTATCTACTCGATCCTCCCATTTAATTATCACTTGTAATTATTTTATCATTATTTCTTAGTTGGTTGATAAGATGACGAGGACAGTAGTGGATCTATTGGAAACTTATTCTCTAACATAAGTATAATGGTTCCACTATGGTATAGACACGTCACGCAAGTCTCAGTTTCACTTTATCAACAAATATCATTGAAGGTTGTTTTGCTCATCTAAATTTTCTTTGAGTTCTAAAATGTCATTCAAATTTGAGAAATTAAGCAAGCATTACGTTCAAGTTTGATGCATCAATTTTAGGTTCTTAACAAGGATCACAAAACAACCTAACATTTTTATTGCTAAAGTGTTTTTCTCAGTTTTCGTCCATTTAAGCATTAAACTAATAATCTTGATGCGATAATACACCTATTATCTAAAACTAGGTGACCAATTAATTTTTATCAGTAAAATTACATAGATAAGGAACCAAATGAATTATCCTTAATCATCACTTAAATCCAACAATTAATGAAACAATTTTTTTTTTTTTTTTGTCAAAAGCTTTATAAAAAAATTGTTCAAATGAGCCAGTCCGAAAAAATATTGTTTACATATGTTACATAGTATGTTACATAGTGCGGTCATATTCATACGTTACATAATGAATTTCTTTGATTACCTAAAAATTAATTAGTCACCTAGTTTTAGATTGTAGGTGTATTATCGCATCAAGATTATTATTTTTAATGCCTAATTGAACCAAAAATGAGGAAGACAGTTTAGAACTCAAAGAAAATTTAGATGATCAAATTAAACAATCACTTTTTGTTTGTTCACATAGAAGATGTTCAAGCCATTCTTCACATTATATATACAGTACTCTTTTACATTCATCAGTAAACAGTCAAGATAACATAAACAAAACCATCTTGATAGACAATCTAGCTATTTTGGGTTATTTCAACCCAACACAAAGAGCAAAGAAAAATGAGATATATAAAGAAAAAGAAAAAAAACGGACCCTAGGAAAATTACTTAACGGATCAAACGAAGCCAAAATTGTCATACCAACGATAGTATCTTTGAAAATAAGTAGTGCAAGAAGAACTTGACGATGAGATAGACTCTAATGCTTTCAACACGTTCTTGGTGCAAAGCCTCTCTTGTGGATCACTGACCGTACAGTTCAGAGCTAAGTTCATGACATGGACAATCTCGTGCTGATGCATGGACCTGTCGATAGATTTGTCGATCCACGTGTCGATATGACAATTGGAATATGAATATCTAGCCCAGTTGACTACATTTCCGTTGACTCCGGATTCTATATCCTCATCACCGGAGGAAGTTTTACCGGTGAGGAGATGAAGGAGGAGGATTCCAAAACCATAGATGTCACTTTTACTAGTCATCTCTTTGTGCTCCCTCGTTTCTGCGTTACATAAATGACAAACCAAAACTAAGATTAGAGGAAAACAGAAAACACAAAAGAAAAACAAAAAAAACTCCCTTTAGTTAAATGAAAAAAAAAAATGTAAAAAAAAAAGATGTAAACTGAAAAAAAAATTATTTATAGAAGATCCATTTCTTTTTAATAACTAGTGGTAGACAAGAAAATGGAAGTATGGAACTAAACTAAAGTTCATCAATTAGAGCCGAACCCGAATTTTATACATTTGAACTGAATTAACTACAATTTATTAAAAAAAAAAAAATTATTTGTTATGGATATAAAGAAAACTACACTGAAGAATACTAAAAATATATAATATTAAATCCGAATCCGAACAAATTAAAAAAAAATCAAATTAATCCAAACTAATTTTTTTGGTTCTATTTAGAATCTATTTGCCGAAATGTGAAAACCCCAATTAAAAAATAAAAAAATTAAAAATAAACGAATGTGAAGCCTAGGATTAACCATTTGTTTTTAAAATGGATAAAAAAAAATTCGACAAAATGGATTTTAAATATGGAAAACCCTGTTGTCCAAAAAAAATATATATATATGGAAAACCCTTATGCTAAGTTAAATAATTGCATTTAGTCTTTTTTTGGTGACAAAAAGATGTAATTATATGTTTAACAAAGAAAATAAAATGTAATTATACCTGGGGCCATGTAAGTAGCATCCATGCAAAGTAGCCCCGGAAGACCGAGACAAAGCCTTGGTTCATCCTTGACGTCGATGACAATATTCTCCGGCGACAAATTACCAGCAACAACCGCCGGAGAACACCGGCAATGTAAAAACCGAAGAGCTTCCGCGATTCCCTTCATAATCTTCCTCCGTCTCTCCCAGCTCAAACCATTCAAACACTGGCTTAGTCGTTTCCCTTCGACGTCCTCGTGTATCAAGTAGGCCACCTTTTCGGACCGGCACGTAGCAACTAGCTTAAGAATGTTCTTGTGGACGTCAGAAGGTTTCTTAGTCTCCGATATCTCCGGAAGCGAATCATACTTCTTGACCTCCTTAGCAACGAACTGCATGCCGTTTTTATCCACAAGAACGTTTTGTTCCTTGAGAGATGATAATATCTCATTTACCGTGAACGAGTTCTTGAATCTTGAATCGAAGAATTGAATTTCCCAGTTTGTACCATCTTCTTGTTCAACTTTCTTGACCTCCAAAACGTTATGCTTCCTTTGAAAGATTATAGCGATAAAGAAACCGGAAACAAGAACGGCCAAGAAAGCTACAAATGTTGAAGTGACGACAAACCACCAACTCTTTGTACTTCTCTTTCTTACAACCTTGCAAGGACGTAAACCGCTAACGGTATTTACGCTACAGAGATCGCTATTCCCGGCGACTGCTGTTGCGTTTATGGCAAGAAAAGCTCCGGTTAAAGGCAAGCTTCCGTTAAGGAGATTATGAGAGATGTTGACTTGAACAAGAGACTCGATGTTCCCTAGATTCTTCGGAATCTCGCCGGATAATTGGTTGCACGACAAATCAAGATCGCTGAGAACAGAGAATTCTGAGAAACTTGAAGGGATGTCTCCGGTAAGATTGTTGTGGCTCAAGTCAAGATTCACTAGGTTCTTGCTTGAAGACAACTCACTTGGGATCACACCCATGATCTTGTTCTCACTTAAATCCAAATCCATAAGTTCCGGGAACGTCATGAGCCTTTGTGGAACCACTCCAGAGATTATGTTCCTTGATAAATCGAGCTTCTTGAGTTTCTTGCTTCTAGAAAGATCCGGTAATTCACCAGAGAAGTTGTTCTTGCTGAGGTTTAACATCTCAAGTTGTGGCATGTCCCATGTTCCGATGTTACCTCTGAGGTTGTTGTTTGATAAATCCAAGAAGTTAATGAGTTGCAACTTGTTGAAACCGCGAGGTAACTCACCTGAGAAGCCATTGTTTTGAAGCCTCACACGCTCTAAGCTTTCGCAAGAGCCTAAACTCGGTGGGATTACGCCGTCTAGAGAGTTAGAGAAGAGGATGAGCTTGGTGAGATGGCCAGAGTCACAAAGTGTGTCAGGGAGTGTTCCGGTGAGATTGTTTGTAGAGAGATCAAGAACAGTGAGGTTGTTATGTTTCCCAAGTTCCTCCGGAATTTCGCCAGAAAATCTGTTGGACCAAAGCTGAAGAACTTGTAGACGTGGCAAAGAAGTTACTCCTTGTGGTATTGTTCCGGTTAAGTTATTTGAGAAGAGATGGAGAATCTCCAACCTTTGCATCTTAGCCACGAGCTCAGGGATCTCTCCCGAGAGCGAGTTATCGCTAAAGTCGAGAGAGATGAGGTTTTGGAGGGAGAAGATGGATAGTGGGATCTGACCGGAGAGCTTGTTTTGGTAAAGAAACATGTACTCAAGCTTCTTCAAGTCTCCTAGTGAAGGAGGTATTGGTCCAGAGAGATTGTTGTAGACGAGATCAAGGTGGTTGAGAGAGGATAAGCCACCGATTTGGTAAGGGATTTGGCCGGAAAGATCGTTGTATCCCAAGTATATCCATTTCAAGTTTTTCATCTGGCCTAACTCAGCCGGTACACCTCCGGTTAACTGGTTTGAAGCCAATGTTAAAAACTCTAATTTGGAGAGGTTTCCAAGATTGGCCGGTACATGGCCGGTTAAGACATTTCCACCGAGGTCTAGGACTCTAAGGTTAGAGAAAAAGCCAATGTCTTCGTAGATTTCACCGGTGAACATGTTGTTGGAAAGATCTAACGTGTAGAGGTTCGGAAGAAAGCCTCGAGGGATCGAGCCAGAGAAGTTGTTGTTGCTTAGGTTGAGGTAACGAAGAGAAGGAGACGAAGTGGTAAAGATATCTTGAGGGATTGGACCGGACAAGTTGTTGTTTGAGAGGTTGATACTTCGAAGAAAAGGTAACCGGAAAGTAGCGGAGGTGAGAATTTGGCCGGAGATGTTCTTGCCGGAAAGATCAAGAGAGACAACACGAGAGAAGTTGTTGCAAACGACGCCGTTCCAAAGACACACATCATTAGTGGAAGAGTAAGACCAAGAAGAGAGGTGTTTAAGAGGGTCTTGAATTGAGGATTTGAATGATAAGAGAAGCTCAAGTTCATTTGCATGAAGGCAAGAGAAGTTAAGAAACAAGAAGAAGAGTAGTGTTGTGATGAGATGTGGAGGATGATGATGATGAGAAGAAGTAGACATGTTTGCTTTTGTTTCTTTTGGCTTTGCTCTATTATAACATGAGGTTATTGGATATGTATATATGCTCTTGTGGTGAGTGTGTTGCTCTTAAGGATTGTGATTTGTTTCGAACCTTAGCTGTAAAACAGAAAAATATTATTATATTAAAGGGGATCAATGATGAACTTTGATTAGAAAGATTAGAATTGTCTGATTTTTTATTTTTCTTTATTTCCATGGACATTAGGTTTCATAAGAAAGGTAATGTGCATTATTCTTTGTACTAGATGAAAAAGGGATAAAAAGTGCTAGGATGGGCTACAAAAAGGGGAATATTCATCAAAGTTTAAATTTTAAAATAGAAAGAAACAAAAAAGGTGTCGAGCACATTCGCACCTTAAATTATGGCTGGTTTTTAATGTTATTCATTAAAATGTTCTAGTCTTAGACCTCCAGGCCAATGATTACAAAAAAAAAAAAAAACTATATTGATAATTTCTATTAAAAAAAGATAATATAACCAATGTTTTCTTCGACTACATTAAAAGGATAGAATGAAACTGTAAATTGAAAAATAGAATTTAATATGTATATGTAATAAATAGACTACTACATTAGAAAGTGCTAAGCTAATATTACGTTGAAAAATCGTAAAAGTGTTATTAGACTAAAACAATAACATCATTAAGTAGTTTTTATTTGTACTTTGAAAATTATAATAAGAATCTATATGAATATAACATATATTTAGGTGTAGAGAGAGAGAAAAAATGTTAGGGAAATATGATGAGAGTATGAATGTTAATTATCGTTCTAATTATTTGTTTCTCTTACAGTTGAAATCTAATGGAGTAATCATAAAAATATCACTGTTTACTTTTTTTTTTATCTCACTTTTGGAATCGGACGTTTGAACACGGACAGATGAAGATGGGATTGATGTCGTCAAAAAGCCTCTGAGATTTTTGTCGGCTTACTATCGAAATGTTCTTTTGACTGAAGAAAAAAACAAACACTTTTTTCTTGGAGTTGTGACTAAAAACATCTTATGTGAACGTTGAAAAGCTTTTTTCCAACTACATAATGTAACGCACTTAATCATTTTTTGTACTTAATCATGCTTAGTTTAGTTGAGATCTTCATGCTTAGTTTAGTTGAGAACTTCTATATAATATGTACCTATATGATTATCTATGCTGTAACCATGATAGATTTTTACATTATTAAAATAAAAGGAAATTCAATATTGTGGTTATGGAATATTTTAGACGACTATAAATATATCATTGATGGTATAGTAAGACTTGAAATTTTTATTGGCGAATTGGTCATTTATTTTATCACATATCTAACTAATTTATATGTTTTGAGGTAGCACGAAAGTTTTGTTGGAGGTTCATTTCCTGTATCAAAATCGGAATTAGAATTGCAAGCTCTCATAAGTTTTTGGAATTGCTTGCTTCCATGATACTTCAAGAATATATATATTTAAAGTAAGTTGGAATTGGAAGGTTGCAATTTCATTTTAAAAACAAATTGTTGTAAATAAATAGTATTTTCCATATATATTTTTCTAATTTTTAAAATAATTTTGGAAACTAATTTAGTGATAAGTTTGTTAATGATAGTTATGATGATTTGTTATGTGAGCCATATGAAAAGTTTGGAGAAAGATACAAAGAAATTGTGTGTCTTTTGGTTAATGGAAATGAAATTAATTACTTTGCAAAGAACATTTTCACTAATCACTTTTTCACACCTAAGCCAATTTCATCTTTCTTCTTAAATCGTTTCCCCATATTGAACATTCAATTACCAAGAACATTTTGATGATTAATGCTACTTTTGTAGGAGAGTTTCTTGAGAGGTTATTTATGGTGTCATCTAGCATTGGTGTATATTAATCTTCATCTTTTTTTTTTTTATAATTTTTTTTAATTACAAATATGATATTAAAAATATGCATGTTAACTATTGATGGGATTATATTTGAATTAGATTATTCTAAGTGGAATTAAGTTTGATGGATTTTGTCTAAATGATACGTACATTGAGGCGGTTTTTAATGGAGTCGAATAAAATGAGAATAAAATTAGTGTCATAAAATGACTTTAAATCATAATATAATTGAGCTATCTAAAAATTATGTAAATGATTTTTGTTGTTCATAACAATTTTGTGTGTATACGCTTTCAACATATACTAGTTTCTTTAATTTTTTTTCTTAAAGTTGTTTTCGCTTTCAAACGTTTAGTTTCTGCGTACACGCTTCCGATTACATGCTACTTATGACATAGGTTGTGGTGCAACTGATCTATGGACAAGGACATATACATCCACTGATCCAGATCAGATCTCACCGACTAGGAGCTGCACCAACTTCTGGGTCGGAACACTTTACGCCCATGCACGCTTGGTCATGTAAAATCTATAGATATTCTCTATCGTCTATACTCGGGGGATCATGCGCAGAAGATAGTATAACATATATTTAACAAAGTCTAGCTTCTCCGTTTTAAAGAGATTCACGTATGTTGTCTTTAGATTATAGTCTTATGAGTTGAGTGTTAGAATGCTCTAGAAAAATTCAACACTAGTGTTCTAAGTATTCTTATGGTAATTATCGAAGTACTAGTCTATCTATCTTCCAATGCCACTCATCATAATAATCAGTGACTCCTAGAGAAATCTGATAATCTTGGGGGCTATAAATAGGGGTGTACAAGGATAAGTGACAACTATGAGTTACCACCTGAGCTTTGAGATCCACCGTTTTTAAGCCCAAGAATAGGAAGCCGCAGCCAAATTTGAGTGGTTGGAAGCTACGCTTGTCATTAAAGTTCCAACAACCTAGAAACTCTTGAGGGAGACTGATGTGATCAAGTTTTAAACAGATTTTTTTATCTATAAGTATATGGTTTTTGTTCCACGGTACTAAGTAAAAGATTAAATTCGCACAAGGACGTCACACAAGGAATTACTATCAGTAAAACCTAGCTAAAACAAAATGATTTGAATATTTTTGTTGCAACCACTAACAACTTATCAACTAGTAAGTAAGGTGAACAAGGAAATATTAGCAATCAATTTATTACTATGACTTCCACTAACAGAGCACATCGACTTTGTTGCGTAGCAAGATGGTCACTCTTGACGGATGTGAGTCCATATGACTCTACACTCGTTTAAATTTGGTTCAGATACCGTCTTTAACGCTTTAACTGCCACTGTTAATTAGGCCTCCAAATAACTTGTTACGACAGAATTTTAAAGTTAACCATGCTTGACCTTGAGTGAGAAGGATTTGTGACTTATTGGAAAGTGATTTTTAGTATTGTGTGAGTGAAGATAAAATAGAGAAAGATTTTGTGATGATTTCTAGAGTTAGTGAACAAATCTTCAGAACTTTCTATAGTAGCCAACCGGCCGTCGGATAAGTGCATGTGGATCACATACACTGAAAAAGGGGTTAGGAACCTACAAACGGTGGTGGTCGACGTGTTACAATTTAAAAAATATTGAAAGCATTGGATCTAAGGAATATTCGTAGGGATTTTAGAAAATGAAATATACAAGTCACCAAGGAAGCAATTAAAACCTTTGTAGAACTTAGATCACAAAATTACACTAATGTTCTTCCAAAACATTAATCTCTAATTAAAATCATTCTTATACTTTTATTTGAAATTTGGATTTCATAAGCTTACAATACTTCATTGCCCAAAAAGAAAAAGGTTTACAACACATCATAACATCATTTTTCATTTGTGATAAGAGTCTTGCTAATCGAATTTTCTTTAGGTCATTTTATCAAACACTTTTAGTTCGTTAAAATCTTCTGGATCTAAGAATGATTAATCAATCCACTTTTAGCATTATGAACAACCTACATGTAAATGAAGAAAGCTATTGATAATTTTCTAAATTATAATCATTAATCTATTATTTTTTAAGATATCTATAATAACCCAATTGAAAAAAAAAAATACTAATAACCCTTTATACCCAATTGGAAAAAAAAATAATAAATACTTACTCATATCAGTACGTAAAACAAAACATGGATCGATGAAAAACATAATTAAATTAGTGAAGTAAAACAAGAAGGTTAAGAATATTTCTTCAAATTGTAGATTATGGTTCATAAATCTTCTCCAAAGTGTGGATTAAATTTTATAAATCTTCTCCCAAAACTTAAATTTGCAAAATCCAAAGTCTGAAAATTAGAAAAGTAAAGTGTAATTTCTAAAAGGCATAAAATATGGTTTTCATATGCTACAAAATCGGGTTTGGTCGATGGAGAATAAACTAGGTCAAAGGAGGATAAACTAGTTCGAACAAAGTAAAAATTTGCACATACTTGCTTGGTACCAAACAAACTAGTTGAGCAGCATGCTGGCACTCCTAACTCTTTCTTGCATTTTACATTTTTCGTGCGGTAAAATCCATATGTCAATATTATCATATGATAACATCAACACTATAGCAAAAGCCATAAAGTATGCTTTGAACAACAAAATTCCAAGTGAAGATGATTGTAAATATCTGGTATATCAGAGAGATAACAATCCACCAGTAGTTATTCTCTATTTTAGCGTGATAGGAAAGTTGCAGTCATTGACTATTAAAGAGGCATTGAGCTTCTTAGATAAACAACATGTGGCAGCTAAGCTGCATTTCTTCAACTCATACCAACATGGAAGTTGATTAGTCAAATTAATTTTTTGTTTTGAGCTCAGACTATCTCATTGCTTTCATTTCTCGGTAGGATGGGATTTACCGTGGGCCTAACTTCAAGAACTCTGACTACATAGGATTAGAAGATGTGATGATATATTAAACTAGGATATTGAAAAAGGAGTGGGTTGTCGTGGTGAAGCTTCCATGCAGGCAAACCAGTTATTTGAACGTTTCCTTAGATGTGATTGATGCTTGTTTATGTGTTTCGAGATAATGATAATCTTGATCAGGTTGATGCTCGTGGTGCTGTTTTGCCTAGCCGTATGCTCACTGAGTTTAATGTTATTGTAGGCTAAGTAATCATTTTTTTTTATTGGTTTTTGCATTGCCGTTGATGAAATTTAGTATTAATGTATTGTATTGAACTCTACTTGTATTGATGTTATAATCTAAATCTTGAATTTATGTTTCTGCTTGCTGGTTAGACCTAAATCTTGGTTCTACGCTGATATCTCTCCATAATTAGCTATATCTTCTTTATGTGTTTTTATTTGATTGTCTAAAGGACACTATTGGAACTAAAGTGTATTTGTATTTTTCGTCAATTATCAAAGACAGAACTACAGAGTTAAACGTATTTAAGTTGTAGCAATATCAAGATAGATAAATTATTGTTAGCGTTCATGGACTCCATGACCTCTCTCGATCCGTGAGTTCCACCCTCATCCGATGGTCGGTGCGCTATTCTAAGATGCTAGAAAGACATGTTTACCATCATTACAAATCACCACGAGATCTATTCTTGTGTTTTATACTTACATGATACCGAAAATTCAGTTCCTTGTAAGTCGCCAACATAATTCAAATAATATTTGGCATTGTCTCTCATAAAATAAATTAGGTAACTATTTTTTCTGTTAATTTATGAATATTTCTCTTTTTATAATTAATTCAAATAAGTTTCTATTATAATGGCATATCTCATAATTATCTTCCTTTATTAAAGGATTTTTCAAATATTATTAATACTCTAATATATAAGATTTGTTTTGTAGAATTATGGATATCCGGATTTTTTTGAATCAAATAGAAACTACTAATAAATTGAAGCGAATCTAATAGATATTTTGTCTAGTCCTACTTCAGACTTGGTTTATTTCATACATATACTTTTTAGCTTTTTTTATCTTGTTTATTATTTCTTATTTTTTTGTTGGCTTTCTTTCCACACATATACTTGATCNATGTGGGGGTATAACCCATATGCTTGGCTTTTTTTTTCTAAACTATTTATCTCATGGGATTGATAGAGTTTTCGGTTGCGTCTGGGCTAAGTACCTCTCAACAAGTTTTAACAAATTATCTTTCATAAGAATAAAGAATTATAGCGTTTCTTTTTTGTTTTCGTGGGTAATATAGGAGAACCTAACTAATCTAAAAAATTCATCGCGCACCTCAATACTATATTAAACATCTGCACGTAAAAGATCATGATCCCCGTCACCATATTAGTGGAGACTCTGCATCATCCAAATAAATCTAGAACTAGCTAATCTAGAAACAATGGTTCAAGTTCCGAGCGATAATTAAAACCAAGTTTCTAAGTCCTAGCTAGATTGTCATCCAAGCACCTAACCATCACCGCTTGACTTGACCACAAGCCCCTCGGCCTAATAACGTTCTTATGTCTTCTATTAGCATATTTTAATATTTTTAAAGCATATTTTACTGTGTTTTTTAAACTTACTTATATTAATCTTAAACCACAATTACAATACAAGTCATCAAGAGACTCTGTGCCAAAGAAGTACTCGATACTCAATATTTCTCACTTATAACAAAGTGTATATATAAAAGATGCAAAAACATAAATAAAGTGAGAAAATCCGATAAAATCGCATATTTTACTGTCTCAAAGAGTAAATTTATGTTCTTTTTGAGACTGAACCTCTGTAGTTTCACTGGTATACTAGGAGAGCTATCGCACACATAAAAACATTATAAGGCCGAGGCGCAGAAAAAAATGTTTTGAGTGTAACTTATGTTGTATTGTTGTTATCGTATCGAACTTGTATGGTTTTCGAATGGAGTTGTACCAACCAAAACGTACATATCGAGGACTAATTGAAAAGGATTAGGTCCACAAAACAAAAAGAATAAATTTTTATGGAAGGAATATACATTGTTGAGTGGTCATTGTCGAGGAAAGGCATGCTTTGCTTAATTCCATTTTCTAGGGTTTTGCACTTTCCCCACACGCCCACTTTCTCCCACCCCACGCTTGTTTTCTTCTTTTTGTTTTCTTTCAACTTCCTTTTCCCTCCCTAGATAGATAGACTAATCAACTAAGAATAGAATATCCAAATAAAGGTACATATATCAGGAAAACGGGCATTTATTTTCTTTTATTTATATCTTACTAAAACGACGTACTGAACCAATAGTTTATTGTCACGTTAACTGCATAGTAGCGTCTTAGTTAACAGTGATTAACGGTTGACTAACATTTTTAATCGTTAATGTCAATGTTGATTTTTACGTAACATATATTAGTTCAGATTTAAAATTTGAATTTAACAACAGTTCGAGTTAAAAAATGCATTTTATTTTAATTTAGGTATAAAAGCACATATGACAAAAATTTCACGTTGATTTTGTCCGTTTACTCTACATATATCTATATATATAAAGTTAACTTTTCTCTCTTCTCCTTAAGCCACCTCATCATCCTAATCATCATTTTTTTATTTAATTTTAAAAATTTATTTATACCATTTCATCATCTATATAGAAAGATTTATACATATATAAACAAGTTTTACAAAAAAGAATATGAAAGGTTTTTCCACCAAAAAAAAAAAGGAATATGAAAGGTTTTTTCTTATATTTTATATTATAAGACTAAAAAATATAATTGATTAAAAAAAAATGAACTTTACTAATTTTTGATTATACTGACTAATATATAAATAACGAGAACTGAACAAAAACAAAAAATTTCGAGAATATAAAATCTATCTAATTTATGCCTCACAAAATTTCCAAACATAAATGAAATAAATTGGTACGAGTGAATTCTCATTTCAAAAACACGTATGAAAAAATAACAATAAAAACAATATTTCTTAAAAAATTTCCAATATGAATTTAAAAATGATGGAATTAAAAGAAAAAACATAACTAAATGAAATGAACTAAATATAAAGTAAATTATACTAATATGTTAAAATTTAAAATTATTTCATATGAAAATACGGAAAATATATAAAATGAAAAATCCGAAATTTATAGAAATGGTCATATCGAGACATCATGTACGTCAATTCCAATAAAAAAAACTTAAAACCAAAAAGTGAACTATAACAATATATAAAGAGATAATGTAACAAACTAAAATATACATATAGTAAAACTTCCGCGCGTAGCGCGGGCAAGCGACTAGTCTCATATAAAATTAGGAGAACAAAATATCCATATCAAATAAATATAAAATTTCATATAGAGAAGAGAACAAAACCGGCCATATATAAACACGTGATAACATAAGATGGAACATATATATATATATGAACCAGTCCTCGAAAAGAATCCAAAAGATAATAATTAAACGGTATATGCAAAACGCATGAAAGACGAACCTTAAAAAATAATTTTCCCCAAAGCTTACACCAAAGAAGGGAAAAATATCGAGCTAGTATTCCTTCGGAGAAATTAAATTTAGTTCTTCAAGAAGCAAAACAAATATTCATGATTTTTCAACAAATATTCTTGATAATGTAGTTATATACTATCTATGTCTTTGTTTTAATTTACATATTTTTACAAAAAATTGTGTACTCGTTTGTTATTGCTTTTAGTTGAGAAGACTTAGATAGATCATTTTCTTTAAAATGTTGTCATGTCGCACTTAGAGTATATATCTAAGAAAATTTCCAATCAATTTATTTTATTTTATCAATCACACAATATTATTTTATTATATTAGTATTAATGTGTGGTTGCTTGTTTAATATGGAGAAAAAGTGTTTTCAAGTTAACTATCAACAAATCTTAATCTAGAAAACTGACATAATCAATCAGTTTTAGAGGACATGGGCCCCCAGACGTTAGCGGTCACGGCTTTACAAGTTTGGTGACAAAAAACCCCAAAATTATCTTTTTATATTATACTCCCTTATGTCTTATTGTGTTAAGTTCTTTCTATGCGCGATCGACCAAGTACTTCTCAATGTAAAATGCAATTCTAGTTGTGGTTTAATTGACACTTAAAAGGTATGAAAACTCAACTCGCATTATTGAATTTTTATTCTATAGCTAGCGAAGTAAAAAATAGAGTTTAACCATTCAAGTCAATCCGCGGTTAAGTCACAAGACTTCATTAGGCTATATATATGCTTATCAACAGCTTTGTCGATTTTGATCAAAAGTTGATCATATGTTAAGTTACGACTTCCTTAAAGGCGCTAGTAAATATGTCGAACCGCACATGGTTCAAGTGTAATGCTTTTTCTCAAAATAGTAAATCTCAAGTTGTCACTTACATTTCACTCCTTTTGATTTACCCTTTGAGTTTGAGGGGCGTATAGAAAGATCTAAAATAATTTAGAAGATATCGGTTTGTGTGTATAATAATTTAGATATATATGTATCTAGATTATGTAAAACCATTTTCATTGGCAAGAATAGAGAATACATACAAACCGACCTAAGAAAAAAAAAGTCCTTCTCAATCCCTAATATGCGTTAAAGGAATAGTTCACTCAAGAGTTATTTAATGTTGATGTAAACACAAATGCTAAATATTGTTTTTTTTTTTTTGATAAAATCAAAGTTGTATTGTATATACGTAAGAATTAAAATATGTATAATATCTAATCTAAAGTATTATGTCATATTCTAATTTAAAACTTACAAATCAATGTTTGTTATACGTACTTTTACGCATATATGTTTTGAAAATAAAAGTCACCCATTACACAAACTTCTCGTACTAAAACTCAATATATCCGAACACTTTTTCCTTATTTCTAAATGACATAAACTTATGACTAACATATTTAGTTTGACCCTAAGAACTATTTGCAAGTGATGAGACATTGATCTAATCGTTCGAACACCAATTAACACAAGACACAAAGATTATTGCTATGACAAGTGGTGAGATACGAATGACGTAGAGCCGACCCGTTTCCTTTGGAGGAGGAGTCTCTTTCTTCTTTACATTTGATTGTAGGTCTAATTGTGTTGTTAACTAGTGGTCCAAAGTAGTCACTACTAATTACTTTATCAAATTAAATTAGTGAGTGAGAGATTAAATCTAAGTTTATGACATTGATTAGAGGGAAAGAGCATCGACCTGACATACTCTCTTATATATGTTGTGTTGCTTCTTTTTGTTTTCATTTTAATTACTTTGCTGTCTAAAACCTTTGCTTTTAAACAGTACTGATATCTACTCATGTCCGCCTTGAATGGTCCACTAAGATATTGACATGTTCCTTTAGCATTTTTTATACTAGTTAATTTGCCATATGGATTATTGAAGATGGAAATTAAGAAATTATCAATGGTTTGGTATGATATATTCCTGTCAAATGGTTTCTTTTTTTCGTCGTTCACTATAAATTGTTAACTGAAAGGTGTTATTTTCCATAGTAATATATTATTTTGTTATATATATATATATAGATTTCTAATTTTATCAGATATACTGATATACATGACATTGTAGTTTACCGCATAACATATTAAAAATGTAAAAATCTTAAGCTTCAAATCTTAATATCTAACTTCTATTTCGTAAATTAGATGTCCATATAAAAATAACATATTATAAAGATGTCCATTTTGCAAAAAAATATGCTAGAAGAATGGGGAAATATAACCGTAATAGTTAAATAAATGGTAAAACTGTCTAAAAATATTTAAGTCACATAATTGTTATTTTTTTTTTAATTCCCATATGTTATTTATGATAGGGTGCATAAACTTTATATATATCATGAGAAGAATGCCTTTTTATGAAAGACATAAACTTATATAAATGAAGAATAAAATTTAAATTAAATACATTTAAATTGAAAATGGAGTTTTTGAATTGATTAATTTGCTACTTATTAAAAATATGTTTACTTTTAGTATTTTTAAGAATAACTAGAACTTGGGTCTACATGCTCAAGTCTCGATCCGTGGATCACAACTGATTGTTCGAGCAATTTTAGAACCCAAAGAAAAGTCTGTCATCCTGTTCTGACTGCTTCGTTTAGCAATCTCTCTCATCGATCTTGCGAAATCGAGTTTAGGGTTCACTCTTGTAGTAGAATTAAAGGCCTCACAAATTCCTTTGTGCCAGTCCAAGGCTCCTTGTATCCCATCAGCTGTAGGAGGATCTTTCCTAAATCTCTCAGTGACTACTTCAGCGCAAAGGCCACAAACCCAATTCCCTGAATACAAGCCTCTAACTTTGTCTATGTATTGCACAGTACATTCTTCTTCTATACCACAACAATCACATTTCACTTGCTTCACTTCTAGCTCTTCTTCTTGTTCTTGCTCATCTTTTTTGCTTATGTCTCGGTTTCTTTCCATGGAAACATCAGAGAAGGCCTTTCGAAGATTCCTTTCGTTCTGATCATATGAAGATGAAGTTTTATTTAACACCAATTAATTAAAGTACTATAAAGTTTAAGTACCGTAATTATACCATTCCTACCTTGTGAGGAAGTGTATATATATTTTGGATTAACCAAACCATACATCATATAGTACATAGAGGTCAATGAACTTAAGAACAAACTAATCCATGTAATTTGATGACACGCATTGTATAATGAAAGTATTTAAGACTATATAACAAGGTAAGAAAATATATATGTTGACTATGTATATGTATTTCAATATGTTCCTACATATATACGTACCATTGTCACCTCGTTCGTTTGGCCTTGCAAGGACTGTGTATCTTCTCGTTGTTCTTCAATGCATGAGATATATGTACATTGACATTCATATTTTATCCTATATATACATATAAGATTACATGCAGACGTCATACGTGATACGTGCACAGTTGCATTAATCATGTCCATTGGTGTAGATTAGGAGTGAGAATCATGCCACAACAAGTTCACTTTACAGAGAGATGAAAGCGTTCTTACTTTTTCTGAAAGCCACAATACGAAGAGTTTGTCCACCTTTTATTTTTCCTTAAACATGACTTTTCTCATTGATATGTGAAAGGGATCGGATAAGATCAGTGTAACTTGTAAGGGATATATCAATATATATTCTCTAATAATTTTTTTTTTTTTAAATGGAGATGTATAAGAGTCATTCGGATATGTGATCATATAATTTGGGCCATTTTACGTCATGCTCTTTAATAGAACTCATGAGGTTATTTCTATAAATACTCTAAAAATTGTTTGTAAGTTGACCATTCTATGTTAATCCCCTTTATGCTCACTTCGCTATTTATGAAGTAAAATGAAAGAGTTTTGCAAGAACACGTTTCTAAGTCATTAATTAACGTCAAAAATTGTAAATAAAAATCAAAAGTTGTGGAAAGAAGATAACGAAATTCTAGGCT